>PVKE010047398.1:0-11939 GCA_004027555.1 Craseonycteris thonglongyai | reverse complement strand
CTGCATTTCAATTAGTTGAATGGGATCATATAGCTCCAAAACAAACAAGATTGCAATCCCACGGTTTGGGGGGGGGGACCCTAAAAACTTATTCAAGAGCTAGGCTCATTTTTCATTTTAGATCGTAGAAAATATAAATGGTGCATGCAACCATTGTCTATTTAAGTTAACTATTAAGATGCACAAATAGAATAAAAATTATAGCCAAATAATAAAGGGGGTCTTCTCCATCTCTTGCTGAATGCACATCACTTCCATTTATGCTAATGGGAGTTAGGCACCTGCTCTGCAAAGAAAATAGACCCCTTTCTGTGAAAATAAATGTGTACAGTATGTTTTGCAGATATAATGCTGAAGTCAAACAACCAAAAATGTGTGCAATATAAACAAAGCATCATGTGGCCTACCTGAAAACATGGTTGTTTTATATTTTATCTCTTTAGTCATAGGCCTGGAGATATTACTCATGCTTTTGCCATTTAAATGTAACAACAACAACAACAAAAGAGTGGAGGTGGGATGGCCAAACTCAATTCAGTGATTTCAGAGAGCTCACACACAATCCTCTGTTTACCCTTTCAGAAGTTCATAATAAATTGTATCAGTAAATCTGGATTCCAGCCACTGCTCTCTGCCATTATCTCAAAAGTCATGGAGGATAATAGTACATAATGTAGCAGGGCACAATTCTGGGAGCCCTGTGCTAAGATTCTCTGTGGCAGCTGCAGCCTCGGCTGGGATAGGTGAGGCGCTGGACTGTTAACGACTGCTGACACCAGAGTCCCTTACTGGTTGAGTGTCAGGTCTTAGCAGAAGGCATGTCTGTCTGGATTTGAATGGGGATGTCTCCATTGGTAGTCACAGAAGTCTCTTATCAGGGTGTTCTTGACAATAGGGTGGACAGAAAAATTCTGTCCCTCTCCACTCCAACCGTAGTAGACATCATTGAGATCTTTCCCAAAACTCTATTGTACTTTCAGTTACAGTTACAATGTGATCAAAACAGTGTTGTGGGTTGTGGGGAGGACAATTACAATATCCAGTATGATTTTGGCTCTATTTTTATGGGCCTCATGATGATAATAATGTAAAGTCATTGCTATTTCCGTTCAACATTTTTAAATAGTCTTAAGAAATAGGTAATAAGAAGAACATATGGTATGTACTATGTTTAACCACATTTCTAAAAATTTCTCCTTCTTCCTAATGGACTATGTAAAGGCCACAATTTTTCATTTCTGATTTGCAGCGTGAATGGTATAAAAAGCAATACTCTTGTGGACAGGAGTGGCTACATAATTTGCAGGTCCCAGTGCAAAATGAAATCGTGGGGTGTCTCACTGAAAAATTCCTTAACAATTGCAAATAATTGACAGCAGAATGGTAAAACTAAGGTCAGGGCTCTTCCAAGCACAGGGCCCTATGAGATGGCAGGCTGCACAAACAACCACGAAGCCAGCCTCACTCCCGGAATAGGGTGGTGGCAAAAGAGTCTGCTGCCTACGTACTCCTTTCTCCTCAGCCTAACAGAGTCTCAGACAAATCAACCAGGGGAGCATGAATGTGAGATGCCTTCCTGCAGACACCGGTTCAATATACTAGGATTCCAAGGAAAAGGGATCAATAAAGTATACTCTTAAAAACTCCCACTGACTTTCTTATACGGACTGTACTAAAAGGCTTATTGAAGTGTTTCATCCTCTTTCTTACAAGATTTCAAAAGCAAGGGTTTCCATCCAAAGGCCACCATGAACATAAAACGGGACAGGGGAGCAATTTTGAATGCAGAGAATGGTAGCCCAGTTGACTGGCAATGGGACCGTCAATGCCGTGGGGTTTTCTTTCTTCCTCTCTCTATATTTTTTGCTTTTTATTTTACTTCCTCCCCAAATTCCTTCCCTCTCATCAGCCATGCACCAGCCTTAGATTTGATCTAAAGTCTAAATGGGACTCCCCGTGAGGACGCTTTGGCTTTTTGCAGTTTAGGTGATTCGGAAGGCTGGGGAGGCACGGTTTGGAGGGTCCCTTCTCTAAGTACAGTTATGCTTTGTCAGTTCTAGGCTGGGGAAGGAGACAGTAGTAATTACAACAATGGTGGCATTTGCCCCTGAAGTGATCTATCTCTCAGAAGTGGGCTTCAGCTGAGCTCAGCTGTAGACAAGCCACCTCTCCTTGTAGTACTTGGAGTGTCCACAGTGTTGGTCTTCAGAGATTTAAAATACAGAGACAGGCGAAGGAAAAAAGAACTCCCCGCCCCCTCCTTTACTTTTCCCCAGACATAATTATCAGGTAAATTTGAACATACTTTATAAAAATACTCAGGACAAAAACCATAGTTAAGATAAAATTGTCTTGTTACATCTGAGTTTTTCTGAGCTGTAGATTGCTTTGTATATGATCAAAGAATACAGAAAGGGCTGTTTAAGTGTATAAGCCAATCCTGATTTTTGGTGATTCAGAGAAGGGCTAAAAGATTATAAAATTACCTACTCTCAATAAAGTAGTAGATCCTTTTTTTTTTCCTCCCGGTAGTGAATTTGTAGGGATAAACAACCCTACAAATTGTTTGGCCTATTACATGTCACAGAGATTTTTCTATAGCCTGTCTAGACTTCAGACAATAGGCAAGACTGGCCTATAGTGGCAGACATTTCTATAGTCTGTAATATCGCTTAGAAAAGTAAGGGCAATAATACAAAAATGACAACCAGCCTGACCTGCCAGTCCGATAGTAGAAATACGAGAATAACAACACTTTACAATTTAGAAATGATGATAGCAACCTAGCATGAAGTTTCAGCAGCCACATATCAGCCAAAGCAACTTTTGCAAAATCATTTATCCTGCTAAAATATGAGTCATATTCAAGTAAGTGTGTCCATAGACTATAAAATCACTTTATGCATTTTATGAACATATGCTATGTTATATTACTATAACATATGTTATGTTTGTATAACATATTTATATAACATATTTACATAACAAATTCTGCATAAATGCTATGCTGTTTTTAATGCACAGAGGTAGTATATCTATATATGTGTGTATATATAGTACATATAATATATAAAACCACAAATATATGTATATTTATGAAATATATATTTAAATATATAATATTTGTGGTCAACATACAGACTTTTGAAAAGGTCTTTTCTAAAATAAACTAGGTTGTTTATTTTGCTTTTTGGCCCTCTTGGATAAATAATTAATGTTGCATATAATCTTAAGAGAGTTAAGGGACATTATGCATAAGAAAGAGAGGTGGAGAAAAGAGTTTTCAAATTTCATCTATTTTCTGCTATTTCATCTCTAATATATCTCCACATCTATTTCTCTACCACAACTACACTTATTATAAACAAAGGAAAAAAAGACAGAAAAAAAACACCTTATGTGTTTTTTTATATTCTCCTTTGCTAGCTTTTTATTTTTTTAGTAAATGAACCAATAAAGAGTACCTGCTTCTGCTGTTGTTTAGTTTTGTTTTGATGGAGACCATGAAAAAGATACATTAAATATACAGTATAGTCCTTGGAGAAAATATTACTGCAAAACTATGGGCATTATTTTTTATTCAGAGCGTATTCTCCTTCCCACAGACTCCAAACTGCGTCAACAACCACCAGACTATTTGCATTTTCAGCACTGGGGATAAATATTAACAGAGTCTTTGTGCTCTTGGAATGACTCAGCTTATGGCATCAAGATGCATAGTTAAGGAGGGGTGTCTAATGAGATAGATAACATGAGAGATTCTCCTAGTTGTTCTACATAGAGCTGTATACCCCCAAATAGAAAACTCCTATCTGTAAAATAATTCCTTTCCTGTCTCTGGTTGAATTAAAAACAAACAAACACAAACCACAAAACAACACTATCCAGTTTGTTTGAAAACAATCAACTCTACCATATAGCAGTGTATAATATATCAGCAGAAATTTCACTGTAGAACAAACCATCTAGGACTGCCAAATTTATAGAATGCTGATTGATGAAACCATAAAGAACCCCGCTCCGCGTGATCAGCTGAGCTCTCCACCAGGCACTCACAGAGCACTTCCTAGGTCTAAGACGTTATGTAGACAAATGTGGTATATTTCCCCCCTGGAATGCAAATATTGGATTCGTATTACACCAAAATAGCATTACACACACAACATTCTTATTTTGTTTTGCTTGGAAGTTTAATATTTTCTGTGTGTAAGGGAAAAATTCTTTAACCTCATCAGGAATGAAGGTTTTTGTCAACACTTTCTCATATAGTATAAATAAACAGATATGCTTCAGTACAACTGGTTGATAAAGTAATATTAAAGACAGGCAAGATAACAATTCAAGGAGATTTTAATGAAATAAAAAATATAGTTTTTCCCCTTTGATATGTGCCATGATATTCAGGAATACTTTACATGTTATGTAACAAGATATCCCAGAGAGGTATATATTTCATATAGCTTTGATGGTCATAAAAGCATTGCAAAATTCTCATTCGCCTCAGCCTTTTTAATCAGCTACATTTTAATTAAAGAGCAATAGGATACATTTTAACTGGACATACCAACTAAAACTTGACTTTTCAAAATAAACAACAAATTCCAAATTCAATGTTCACATGATGAATTTGGCAAATTTTCGTTCTCATGAAATAGGTGGCAAGCTCCAGGCTTCATCACAGGATAGCTAGGAATTCTACAGCACTCTGAAGGGAGCCGGGATCATTACCTAGTGTCCAGTGCGTGGAGGCAGAAGACCAAATTAGGTCCCAAGGAAGTCTCGCCAAACTCCCACTGAAGTCAATGAAAATTTGCAAACTCACTTAAGAGGGCTCCTGTCCCACAAGACCCGGTCAATAATTTCACTAGGTCTTTAAACTAGATATACAAAAAAAAACAAAACAACCACCAACTAAAACTACAACGAAAACCCCCAAACCAATAAAAACGTACCTCTCCCACGTCGTAGACCCAAATGCGGCCTTCTGAGTCCCCAACGGCAACTTCTTTGCCAGCTTGAGCCCAACGAACCCGGTTTAGGGCAGATGCCCCCTCGATGGCCACACTTGCTGTTGGAACCTGCCAAAGAGGTTATGAAAGAATCTCTGAATATGAATTTAAATATACGTTAAACTGGATGAGTCACCGCTGCCTTCATGTGCATGAAGTAATATACATCCCTTGTGCAGAAGTAAAAGGATTCATTGTTCTTAAATCATATGCTCCACTGTACTGAGGAGGAGAGAAGACTCTAATGAAAAGGGAAAAGAGGGAGAGTCTTTTTCCATAATCAATGGGCAGTGAGCGACATAAATGTTTCTTTGGATTACGCAGGGGGTACATCTGACATATAAACACACACAGTGGCTAAATGTGATATTTCACGATCATGTCATGATTTGTGGATCGATGGAGAAAGAGATTTCAGGATTTACCAAGATTAAGGATACTATAAAAGGCAGAAAGGGGGTATATGACAGAACAAAAGACATATTAATGAGTCATCAGAGCAAAACTATGTATCGATCCCTCAAAACCTCAACAGGGAGGGGATGATCAGCGGAAGAAAAAGTATGCAAGTAAAAAACTTCAAAACTTCAAATTCCCCTTTCTTTTTCTTTCTTTCCTTTCTAATTTCTCTCCTCCTGGCAGTATCAGGGCGTAGAAAGTGATCCATACTTTTGGAAATGTTCCAAGGGTGATATCCTGATAGAATGGAGCCCCTACTGTGGAAAAGGTCTTATATTTCCTTTAATAAACACCTGAACTCTGCCAACTTTGATAATTACGATAACAATTATTAAAGTGAACTGGAGGTGCAGAAATGGAACCTGCAGTATTCGATACAGGAAACTTAGTGTTTGGAAAAAGAATTTTAGTAGGTCTGCAGCTCTTCCACCATCAGTTGCGTAAACTCTTGTCTTTAACGTTGGAAGTTTATAACTCATATAAAGATCTGATCTCCAAGCCCTCTACAAGAATGATGAATAAGAAATGACAATGAGACATTAAAAAAGAAAAGGTAAAGGTGAAAACAAAAAGAAAAACATGGGATGAAAGAGGGCCACCGAGATCATCTCACACCACTGTTTAAGACCTGTGTCTAATAAATACGTCAGGTTAGGATGGAAACACAACATGTTCTGCGCCTTAGCACTCCTGGAATTCTGTTACTTAGGGAATTGAAACCATCTGCTTATATGGAATTATTGATCCAATACCCATCTTTAAAATAGCAACAAAAGCTCCATCATATGTAAGGATCTACGCTTAAACTTAATCTTGAAATCAATAAAAATTATTTTACCTACTTAAATCATGGTATGTCAGTTGTGAGCAAAAATGTAAAACAAAGGTCCCCAGTGCATTTATTATTATTATCATTATTTTTAAATATACAATTTCTACAATAAAGATATCTGCTGTGCAGACTGGAGCCTCAATTTTTAACCAAACCTTTCAAAGGCCAAAACAATGTGGATTTAGGTGGGCCATAAGTCTGTCAGTGCTCTTTATTATTAATGTGCTACACAGAAAACAAATCTGAGATTAAGCTATAGAGTTTTCAGAGTTGATTTTTAACTCCATAATTTAGAGAAATCATACAGGATTATACTTTAACTTCATTCAATATAAGATTTTATCTATGAACAATTTGAAAAATTGAATAAAAATGTTTAATCAACATGAATGAGATAAAAATTAACCGCTCTGAAGAAACCTATTTCTAATACATTTTAAATCATGCCTAATACATTTTAAAGAATTTTATTTATTTAGAATGAAGTAATGTAGCAAAGTGAAACAATATTCAAACCATTTAAAAACACTTTTTTCCCCATTGATATTAAAGTGGTAAAAAAAAAATTGCCATCACAGCCTATATATAACATATGGTAATAAATTATCAAATGCATGAAGGAAATGACAAAATATATTTTATTAGTTTGACCAGTAATAACCTTTCAAAAGATGATGAATCTGTTATGAAAATAATATACATTGTCTCTGACTCTTACCCTTCTACTTTGGTTTCACAAGTATTTTCATTTTTAAAAGGCTCAGTCTTTTTAATTGCACAGACAGCACCTATACAGCACAAATTACTACACCATGCAGAGGTCCATGATGCTGAAGTAGGTGAATATGAACTTTCCCTGCATAGGAGCAGCTAGGATAACATAGTCTAAAAACACAGTAGTTTGAACAATAACAAAACACTGGGCTTTCAGGTTCTTTTTTTTTTTTAAATCTAATTCCTAACTTGACAAATATTTGAAAAATCTCACTCAGCTTGAAAGAAAGCAAAAATGATTTAAAAGTTTTCAAAGGTGTTCAGCTCATTCATGGATTTGAAATAGACTCACTATATCGACTATCATCGTGGAAGCAGAATTGTGTTTATCACAAGACTAAATGGTCGCATGCCCAGTAATGAGTTGTTTTTTTTTAATGGTTAACTATAAAACTTTTATGTGGTTGTCTCTTGATACCTAGAGAAAAAGACGGGGAAAACATTACATTTGGCAATGTTGAGACATTAATTTCATTTTACCTAAAACACAGATGTTAAAATAAAAAAAGTTACACAGGAATTATTAAGGAGTTTGGGGAACATTCACTCCTTTGCATTTGTAGTTGGGTATTACCTAAAATCACCTCTTCTAAATCTGATTTCTAATATAGGAGGTTTCCTAAGTCAATCAGGAAAATGTGTGTTTTTTCAGTTGCTTTAAGTGAATGGGTTTATTCCAGCAGACAGAGGCAATATGATTTTAATCAACAGTGATGAAAGGCTTTGGGAAACCATTACAATGTGGAGTAATAACATCTTTCTATTAAAAACAATAATGTTATAAACATTTCAACATCCAAAAAAGATAGGCATTGCATGTATTCATGCCTTTTGATTGTTTTCAAAGATGCTTTATTATATAACCCTTATCCTTGTCACACAGTTCTTGATTTTGGTTTCCTTCATAGCCAAAAGGAAAAACAGACAAATTGAAATATGTTTAAACGATAACTATTTGGCATTGGTTATAGGTGCATATAATCGTGTAAGACACAATGGCTCCATCATAACACCTGACGGGTATTTCCCAGACCTCTCCCACAAAAAATACTAGGGGAGTCCTCCTGGTATCCATCCGCCAGCTGTAGCCTTCCTAATTAAAAAGGCTGAGCTGTTTCCTGCTCAAAACACTTCAAAAGAGCTTTCTCTTGTTCTCCACTTGACATATAGTTTGCAGCACTTCTTTCTCTTACCTGTTCATTCTTAGGTATGGAGAGATGCCCTGAATCAGAAACCAGGAAATGAAGAGACCATTTTATTTTATTAAATTGAAGGACATTTAATATTCATATTAAAAACAAAACAAAACACCCACTAGCTGAAATAGCACCTTAATAATTTTGAGAGTGAAAAAAGAAAAAAAAAAAAAAGCTCATGGTGCAATTTTTAAAACACAAATGTATATAGTCTAAATTTTAAAAAGAATATTTTCTTGTCAATTGTTTTTGTTTTACAAAATGGCTATTTCTCATTTGTGAAGTATTCTACATGTGACATGTTAAAAATTCCAATTAAAAAATACTGAGTTCAACATTCATGTTCAGAGTTAGAAACTGTTGTAAAAGTCTGCCTGTGAGTTCAATATCTTAGACAAGGATTATTGACCTTGTAAAATCAAACTGAGGCTAGATCTAAACATAAACAGTCAACAGAAACATCTTTTATGGATTCAAAACAGGAGTCGTCCAAATAGCAAACCCTGGCCAATCACCCTTTTTGAAAGCCCAATCTGAAGTCAGCGTCCACAAAAGCTTACTTTTCCAAATGTGTGGCAATAGAGTTATTTCAACAGGGCTCTGAAATGTGCCTGTGTGTTCCTTCCCTTAGGGAAATGCACGAACACACATCGTTTCGCCCTTTGCAAATAGGGGTCGTCAATTGTCCAGGATCTGCCATGGTTTAGGGATGAAGTGAGATGAAATGATTTTTTTCTTTTTCTTTCTTTCTTTTTTTTTTTGCCAATGCATCTGCCAATTCCCTCCAGAACAGTCCAGAACGGGGGGTCGGCAGCCCCGCTGCAAGGGGAGGGTCGGTTCAAAGCCGGCTTGGGAGCGAGAGGGGGAGATGGCGAGGCCGCCTGCGCCCTCCCCCCAGCCTGCGCCGCCGCTCACCTCGGTGTCATTGTTGAGGTTCCAGAGGTCCAAGCGCCCCATCCCGTCCACGCAGGCGAAGAGCGCGGGGTGCACGGGGGACCACATGACATCGTACACATAGTCTGCATTGTCTTCAAAGGAGTAGAGCGGCTTGTTGTGCTGTGAAGCAGAGAGACCGTGAAGACTCGGTGGCGCTGCCGCCGCCTCGGGCTGTCTAGCGAGCCTAATTAAAAACTTTGCACATTCACAAAGTGTCATAAAACTTCCCGAGATGAAAGTCCTCGAGGAGGTGAACCGCAGCTTTAATGTGACTAGAACTGTCCAGTGGCATAAATAAATGCCGGGGTGGGGGCATGCTCCTAAGGGGCTGGGGGCTGGGACGGGTGGGGGGAGGCGCTTTCAGACACAGGCGTCCTAGACATTCCAGGCAGGTGGACGGGACTGCCCATTAGCTCGGAATCCTCGCCGGGCCACACTCTGCAAGTCGCTCAGAGCCCGAACCTAATCGTGGTCCTTCTGCCGCGATCTGACCCGCGGGGATGCTCTGCAAGCCCCGGTGGCCCCGGCGGCCCCGAACCCTTTGCATGGAAGGCAACGCCTGCCACCTCGTGCTCACGTTCTGTATCTGCAACTCTGCATCCCGTCCAACTCTAGACCGAACGCATAAAGATACTTCAATGGCTCCTTTGAGGTGGGGAACGGGAACGCATGTTTTAAAGGGATTTGTAGGTCTTTTGGAAGGTGAAAATCTCATCGCTCTCAGATCCTCGTCTCCCAACCTACTGTCCGTTCACCTAAGTCAGGTGGACTGGTGTGGCTCAACGTACCACTCCTGAACCTTCATAGAAGTTGAACCACATTTTCTTGATCACCCAGTATTTTCAAGAGCCAAGGAATTGGTGTTTTATTTGGGGGTGGGGGTGGGGTAGGGGGAATACATTAATATAACCTCACTGCATACAAATGCTTCCACTCAGGAGGGATACAATAAATTAAAATAGCACTCTTGATTTCCAGTGAATATTGTCACATCAAAATAGCACAGAAGTCAGAGGCAAGTTTGAAAGTACACCAGAAATAAAACGTAATTGGACTTCATGAATTATTCATTCCATCTGGCTTGTCTTATTCTAATTTCTGAATAATGGCTTTACTAATCCCTGATCAATTAATGTAAAATGAAATTTAAATGATAATGAAAGCCCTAGAGATAAAAGAAATTAAATATTCTTATATCCTCTGACAGAAATCTAAACAATGGGAGGTTTTTTTTCCCAGTGTCTTCTTCATTCAGTCAGCTGTCTGTACTTTCTTCATGTGTTGGACTGAATGCCTATACAGGCCAGAGTAATAAGAGCAAAAAAGATATGACATACAAGACATACAATATGAACAACCTACATGGAACATTCAAAGATTGTATCTGTAGGGAATCAGCTCCAAATACTGCACCCAACTCCCAAAGGGTACTGTTAGTGAATAAAAAATGCACAAAATGCGGCTGCTAAAATCAAAGTGAGAAAAATTAGGAAGAAGACAATAAAACTTTCATAAGCTAACCAATGCAAAAATTTGTTACGGTACTAACTATAAGTGATTTCTCTTTCCATGAATTATATCATTTTGGCATTGCTTAGAAGTGAACACAATTATAATACAACAAAAGCAACACAGAAGATTTTATATGGGCCACATTATGTGTGTGTGTGTGTGTGGGGGGGGTGTATTGGCTATTGGCAGTGTATATGTAACATGTCTTATTTTTAATTCAAAAAGTATATAGTAGGGGAGTAATTTGAACAAAATATGTGCAATGTTGAGATCTCAAAAAGAAATAAAAGGACATTAGTCTTATAGCTCTGTATTTTAATATTCTATAACTCTTTTATGCCAAACTATTTATTTACCTTGTTTTCAATGTGATTTAGAGCTAAACATATTTACCTAGTTTCTATTTATGTAACTTCTTTTTCCTTTCACTGTTTGGACTAGGTAATTAAAACTACTTTCTCCAGAAAATCTGAATATCCAATGATACCTTAAAGTAGCATGATATATCATTTTTCTTTATTAATACAGAAAAAAAAAATAAGGCAGTGGAGAGTAGCTGGTCCTTTACTGACCACCTGTGAATATTAAATTCTAACTCTTAGTAGATTATTCTTGCCCCCAATTCTTGATTTTATAGCAAGCCAGTTGCTATTTGTTAAAGAACAACATGATTTTCTTAAAGTCAAAGAATGGAAAAGACTTATGCATGCTTTAAAAGTCAATTCTCTGGCTATCATCAACAAGACAAGAAATAACAAGAGCTGGAGAGGCTGTGGACAAAAAGGAACCCTCATACACTGCTGGTGGGGATTTAAATTGGTACAACCGCTGTGGGAGGCAGTGTGGAGACTCCTCAAAAAATTAGGAAGGGAATTGCCATATGACTCAGCAATCTCTACCCAAAAGAACTGAAAACCTTAATCTGCAAAGATACATGTACCCCAATGTTCACTGTAGCACTGTTCACGGTGGCCAAGTCGTGGAATAAACCAAAGTGTCCTTTGATAGATGACTGGATAAAGAAGTTGTGGTACATTTATACAATGGAATACTACTCAGCAATAAGAAAAGATGAAATACAGCAATTTGTAACAACATGGATAGACCTTGAAAACATCTTAAGCAAAATAAGTTAGAATGAAAGAATCAAGAAACATATGACCTCACTTATAGGTGGAATATAAAACTGAAAGGAACAAAGAAACAAAGACTCATGGACAC
>PVKE010047397.1:0-11936 GCA_004027555.1 Craseonycteris thonglongyai | reverse complement strand
CTTCTATTATCCTCATTATACAGATGCAGGACTTCTTAGAAACACAGAAAATTAAGTAACCTGGTCAAGGTTGCAGCTAATAAGTGGTAAAGCTGGGATTCCAATCCAAATCCGGCTCCAGAGTCCATGCTGTCAACCACTGATACCTGTGTGAAGTGCTGGAAACATGCAAGCTACCTGGGTGGGTAGTCAAATGGAAGTCTTTTTTATTTTAAGATTTATTTTCATTGTTTTTGACAGAGAGAGAGAGATACAGAGACAGAGTGAAGGGGGAGGGCCCAGAGCAAACTCCACAGTTGCACGCCATCAGTTTTTCCACATAGTTTCATTCCACAGGTGGGCGTGGGACTAAGCAGGGCAGGAACCGCATGGGGTCTTACCCCAGAGAGAACTGAACTGGGGACACCCCCCCAGCTCAGCACATGGGTCTGCACAGGCTGGGGCCAGGACCCGATCCTCGGTCCCCAGGGCTGCAAAGCAAGAGCCCAACCCACCGAGCCATCCCGGCTTCCCCCAAATTGAAGTCATCATCTCATCTGGCCCACCCCTCCATGCTCCCTGAGAGCCATCCTAGTCACTCAGCCCAGGACAACCTCTCCAGGCTAAAGGTGCCTCCTTCCTGAGTTGAACCACTCTTTTACCATGCATCCAACTCTGCCTCCCCTGCCCCCCCTCCACCCCCCACCCCACCTCACCCCAGCGATCTGAGAAGCACATTTTCTGGTTTCAAGTGAAACAGAACACAGTTGTGAGAACTATATTTGGGGGCAGGCACTCCAGTCAATTGGGACTTAGAGCACCCCTTGGGCTATTAGCAGCAAGGAGCCACAGGCCTCGTGACTTGGCTGGGCCCCATTACCACTAATGATGACACTGGCACCACCACCCAGCACCCAGGACTGGCTGAGACTCCATTCGTTAATCCCACCACCATCACCACCATCACCACCATCGCTCAGCTCAGCTGCACGTGTGACTCACAGACCCCCAAGTCTTCTCATTTCCTAGCAAGGCTCTAATGGCCTGCTTCTGTTGTCATGGCAACCCCAACACAGCTTCAGGAGCCCTCTAAGTACTTGAGGTGAGAGCAAAGGGGGCGTGTTTGTCCTCCTAGAGTCACTGTCTGGTGGTGGGCATTACTGTAACAGTCTCAGCTCAGCAAACTCAGCCCGGAGCAGTGACTCAGGCGAGACGCGAGATGGCCACGTTGAGACTTCCTGCTCGCCTGCTCTCCCTGCACCTGCTCTGTGACACCCGGGCCCCCTCACATCTCTCCTGGGCTTACAGCCCACCATCCCAGGTTTCCTCCATGAAGGGAAAGGGCATCTGAGTGGAGTCTGGAGGCCACTGCTCCAGTCCTGCCTGTCCACTTACTAGCCCTGTGACCTTGGGGAAGCGTGTTAGCTCAGTTAGAGCTAGAGACGCTACGAGCGTGTTGGATTTTAGGGTTCATCTTCCCTCTGCCCAGCAACACTGCCCTGTGCTGGACAGCTGCCCTCCTGGAACTTACAGTTCGTTTATTAGAGCATTCTAGAAAATGGGAAGACCCAGGGGTCTTGAGATCTGTCACAATGATGGAGGGGGTCACATATGCCCCTGAGCATCTAGCTGCCTGGATAAATGGGTCTTACTCAATTCTTGGCTGTTTGTCTTCCCTTAGGGTGAATGACATATGCACAGTTCTACTCAAATCAATGGACCCATGGGTGGGACTTGTACTCTCTCCTTATACAGCTGACTTCTAAAAACTAAATGCAGAATCCATACTGCCTTTAAAACATACCCTTATTCATTTTGGCCTATAGTTTAAGCTTTTGTAATCTTTTAAGTTTTGATTCCAACAGGACCAGGCCCTGTATCCTCTCCACCTCCCATTAATATGGTATCTGTACACTTGATAAGCATATTCTATGCTCACATCCAAGACATAGAACACACGCTTGTTAAAAAACGGTAACCGTATTTTACTTGCATAAACTCATAACTATTTAGTGTAACCTCTGTGTTACATGAAAAATAGCCAATAGTACTTCTGGTGGATTGATTTGTTTTTATTTTTTCAGGTATAATTAATGGTATGATCTTAACCAAGTCACTTAACCTGTTTGACTTCTAGTTGTTGTTTTCTTTAAATAGAATTAACCACCTAATTTTTTTAAACATTTATTTTATTGTTTTTGAAAGAGAGACAGAGAAGTGGGAAGGCCCAGAGCAGTCTCCATAGTTGTACGTCATCAGTTTTCGACATAATTTCATTCCAAATCAGTGGTGGGAGGGGGTGCGTGTAGGGTGGGGACTGGGGTGGAGGTCTTTCACATTGGAAGCTCACCCCAGCAAGAACCAAACTTGGGGGCCTCCCACATGGGCAGCACATCCCAGTTCAGCATATGGGTCCACATGGGCCGGGGCTGGGACTCGATCTTTGGTCCCTGGGGCTGCAAAGTGAACGCTTAACCTGCTGAGCCATGCCAGCTTCCCTGACTTCTAGTTTTGATAGATACTCTATATAAATAGTAGTGAAATTGAACTGTAATAAGGAATTGAGGCAAATGAATTCTACTATTAAATCCTCCAGTAAGAAAACACCTTGCATTTGCATGGTGATTATTACTTCCTGAGAGATGTTCATACATTTGGTTTCCAAAAGCTGGTTTTTTTCACTTTTTTTTCTTAAGATTTTTGTTTTGTTTTGTTTGAAGGGGAGAGAGAGAGAAGGGGGAGGACCCAGAGCAGTCTCCATAGTTGTACATCATTAATTGTGACATAGTTTCATTCCACACTGGTGGATGTGGGGCAAACACTTAAGTTGGAGCCTCCTACATGGGAGGTGAGAACCTTCGCTGTCATCCTAGTGGTTACCAGTTGTGCTGCAGTTCAGCATATGGGTTTACACGGGCCAGGGCCAGGATTCAATCCCAGGACCTCACAGTTGCAAGGCAAATGCTCAACCTGTTAAGCAATCCTGCCATCCCCTTTACTTTTGTTTTTAAGTACATTTCCTGTTCATTCAAAGCCAGAATGCTGTAAACTGCCTAGTGTTTCTCTCACATACTCAGTACACAACATTGTACCCTTGTGTGGTAGGACTGTAAGAATTATTTGCTGATGATAAAGGTGAGATCCAGAAGAGATAACCAAAGTTCATCTGGTTCTTTGAGAACTTCTTGAGAAGTTGAATATAAGACCCTCACAGGCCCAATAGTCTGGTCATTTTTTCTTAACCTTTCTATATGCTTAGTAAGGACACTTAGAATGGAAACGAGAATTCTGAGCCTAGAGGAAAACTTGTACTGCAGAAGAGTCAGTGGTTTCTGTTCTTATTAAAGTTCATTCTCCTCCCACTGCCACCTACTGTCTTTCACATTCTTCTTTCCCCTTCCTTCCTTCCTTCCTTCCTTCCTTCCTTCCTTCCTTCCTTCCTTCCCTTCTTCTTACTTTTCATCTGGGCCAGGCCAGTTGCTCTGGAGGTCAGTGTATCAATGCTAATTTATAAGACTGGTCCAGATAATACCCTCCTCCCGTATACACTCTCCAAAGACCCCTGGGGTACTGGAGTATCTCAGTACCCCAGACAAACAGGCCTCACCACCCCCCCTAAACATCATCAGGAACAGAGAATCTACTAGCACATTTGAAAATGGGCCCCAGTGTGTGGAAAGAAACGCCTCTGAAGAGTCAGTTCTCGGGCCCATTTGGACTTGAGCACACTACGTGCAGCTGGACGTGTTGAGATGACAGTGGCATTCATGCACACAGTCATACTTCCTGAATGCCTCCTCTGTCCAGTGTCCCAAAGTTTCCAGATGGGAGGACCCAGACGTGGTTTTCCTTTGCGTGAAACCCTGGAAGCCACGCAAGGACGTGTGGGGAACAAAGTCTCTGCTGATATCCCCTAGGAAACACTGTTCCTCACAGGGGCCTCCATCTGGCATCCCATAACCACAGCTCTATTTTCGGCCATGGGGACTTGGCAAGATAGGGGCAGCGCGTCTCACCCCCGCCCTGCCGCGAGGGGACCTTGTTCCTCAGGGATAATCTCTCTGGTCCTTACCTGCCTCACAGGGAGGTTGAGAGGATTTAATGAGATAATGTTTGTCAAGCTTTTGAGCTCCTCAGAAGGAAGAATGGTGGTATATAAATGCAAAACATTATTGTTACAGCGATCACAGAAGCATTCACTCTAGTTAAAGGCAGAGGGGAAGAACCCTGATTCCATTATTATTTATTTCTGAGAGCTGATAACACTCTGAAATCTGCATCCCCTTTCCAGCTGAAATTCTCCACCTTTCTAATCTGCTCAGAGGTGAAATGTTGTAGGAAAACTTGAGAGATTTCTCGTCAGTCTCTTTTGAGAAGGAAGAATATTAAATAAGCACACTTTTCCTGCTTACAAAAGAGCTGTTTTGACCAAAATCATGCAAAAAGCCTAAGCTTTATGACTTCAAATTTAGCTTGTCTTTAGTTCTCACTGAGATAAATAGAACAGTGTTAAATCTGAACGGGGAAAATTGGTTTGGCAAGGTTCTGAGGTTTGAAGCCAGCATTCAAGGGTTGCTGAACAGAGGCTGATTTTTCCATATGACGAAACTGTTTCTTTCTAAAGAAATTATTTCAATGATTTTTCCCACACTGGAAAATAAAGTTTCTTGTTTTGACAATAATTCTTCCTTCCAATTTAGAAAAATCATTGATTTTCAGAGCTGATCAAATTTCCTTTCTTTGGTGGAATCAGTCCCTGAGTAGCAGAAGAGACCCTTGTAGAACTTCCTAAAGGTCTGCTTTGGAGGGATCAATCTAACGGAAAAGATTTGGGGGCCAGGCAGGCCACAGCAGGGAAGGAAGTGGGCTAAGCCACATGACAACCACATTTGGCCTCTGGAGATGGGGGAAGCTTTTTTCCTTCAACCCTCCTAGGTCCTTGGCTAGGGCCCCACAATTATCCGGACAGAAGCCAGACTGATGCGAAAAACAAACCCGAGTTTAATACATACACTGCACATAACACATGGGAAGATTCAGTGAGTAACTCAAAGCAGTGGTTAGAAGTTGGGGTTTGCATAGCCTCTTACAGAAAAGTAATAATTTTGTGGAGAACTGAGAAGAAAAAAAGAAAGAGGGTTTAGGTCTTTACAGGAAGCCAACTGTGGGAAGGTAGATATAAGGGGGAAACTAATGGAAGGTGAAGGTCAGTACATTGTATTTATGTAGACTCTTTCTTGGGGCCACCTAGGCTCCGATGGTGTCCTCTAGCCCCGGATGATAAGGTTGTTCTCCTGGTTCCTGGGGGAAAGTGGAGGGAGGGGGACACTTTTACAGGGGAATTTATGTTCTGCTTTTGGGAAAACCAGGGGAAGGCAGAGAGCTCATCCTATATCTGTTTTTTCTCAACTGCATTCAGCTTAGACTCTGATCCTTGTGTTGGAGTGTCGTGGTTTGGAGTGGCAACACTTCTGAGTCCCCTCACTTGCATGTTGGGAGTGGTAGGAAGTGAGAGGGCATGGGAACTCAGGCCCAGCTACCTCTTGCAATGCAGAAACACAGTTCTGGAGTGGCTTCCAGTTTTTCAGGGGAAGCCAAAAATCAATAATTCTATATGCCATCTCCCAATTTTAAATGTTATTCACAAATTCTTTTCTTTTTTTCTTTTTAACACTGTGTAGCCAGACCAAACATCCTGCCTATGGGATATTGTTTCCAACCTTGGATTTAAACTAATGTGAATTTTCCAATGAAACTATAATAGAGGAAAAAATGGATTGTTCTCTATAAAACCCATAGAATGTTACAATAATAGAAGGGCAGAGAACTCTTTGACAGCTTCTTCTCCATCTTGGTTGTCCCCTTCATCCATCAGCTACTTAGTTTCTATCACAGTGTCTCAGCTTCCGCGTTTACAAAACTGATGTAGTAAGAATACCTACCCCATGGGGTGTTATAAGCAATAACTGAGAAAATATAAATACGAGAGCTGTCTCAAAAAAATCCAGCCATAAATGCCTCTAATTCATATCACATAGATATTTTAATTTCCAGATGGCCCTCGTAAAATGCCAGGACACTGGCATATGGTCACTCAATAAACCCTGTCCTTTATCATTGTGGGCTCATTTCTAAACTAGTTAGACCATGGCCTGCGAGTCAAGACCACTGCCTTTCTCTTTTATAGCAAAGACCATCTTCGTTGCTTAATTTACCTCAGTCCAACTCCAACAGATAATATTGTGAGCTCACTACCGACTTAAAATGAAGACGATGGGACAGACTGTTGCAGGCCAGCACTTACATAGTCGGAGGATAGAGGTTGGTGGCAGGGCCCACTGAGTCAATGCACAAGTACCTCAATTGTTTGCTCACAGCCAACTTCTCAAAGAAAACGGAGAAGTTCAGCTTCTCCAGCTATTTCCAACATGTGACAGATAATTACATTCTTTTTTTTTTTTAAAAGACTTATTTTTATTTTTATTGTTTTTGACAGAGAGGGAGTGAGAGAGAGAGATACAGAGACAGAGAGAGAACTGAACTAGGGGGACTCCCCAGTTCAGCACATGGGTCCGCACGGGCTGGGGCCGGGATTCGATCCTCGGTCCCCAGCGCTGCAAAGTGAGCGCTTAACCCACTGAGCCATCCCGGCTTCCCCGGTAATTACATTCTTGATGCAAAACTCTTGCTGAGGGGGAAACCTGGGACAGGAGGGTAAAGCTCTGAAGTAGGGCTCCCTCTGGGTTTAGTTTAGACAGATGCTTGGGTGTGGGAAAGATTTCTTTTATATTGCTTTTGCATCTCGTTATAAAGTGACAGAGACGACCTCAACAATCTCTAAGCCCTGCTCAGCTTTAATTTTTTTAAGCAGTTACTAAAACAAATTCTTGCCCTCATGTAGCTTACATTTTTGCTTTAATTTTCTGAGTCTGTGGCTTCTCTTGGTTATCTTCTTCCACAGGACACATTCCCTACCAATGCTAAAGCAGTCCAAAATCTATTGTGGATAATAGTCCTGAAAGAGTTTGTATCTCACTCAGAAGAATAATATTCCTGAAACAGATCACAATATATGATCAAGGGCCCATGAGATGCAAAGAAATGCTTTAGGAAGTGGAAGGGGAAGCATACATTAGATCAATAGGAATAAGAGGAAGATTGAATAACAGGGGAGTTTCTGATGTCCAGGAAAAATGGGGGGAGGGCATTCCAGAAGGAAATAACAGCAAGAGCCAAAGCTAAGAAGGAAGAAGAGCACTTTGAAATGTCCAAAAAGCCTTCGTTGTGTTTTTCTTTGTTTTGTTTTTTCTCTATACTGTCTGACATATACATCCAGAAGAAGAGGGAAAAAGGTCAAAGAGACATCATTTCTATAGGTTCCAGGATAAACATTGCCCAACAGGAAGTCTGGAAAATTCCATGACCTCGTTGGTACTTTTCGCTTTTCCGTTTCTTTAGAAAGTATGCCATGGGGTTCAGGGAACTCTGGGCAGATAAAAAAAAAAAAATATATATATATATATATATATATCACATCAAGAAGCAGGAATCTGGGGAAAGCTGGGATGGCTCAGCGGGTTAAGCGCTTGCTTTGAAGCCTCGGGGACCAAGGATCGAATCCCGGTCCCGGCCCATGCGGACCCATATGCTGAACTGGGATGTGCCCCCAGTTCAGTACTTGCCAGGGCCTATGCGGGAGGCTCCTGGCCCAGTTCCTGCCCTGTGCAGCCCTGTGCCCACCTGTGGAGTGAAACTATATGGAAAACTAATGTCAACTATGGAGACTGCTCTGGGGCCTCCCCCTTCTCTCTGTCTCTGTTTCTCTCTGTCAAAAATCAATAAAATAAATCTTTAAAAAAAAAAAGAAGAAGCAGGAATCTTCTAAGAGATACTGAAGGCACAGGGAGATATGTGAGGAAACAAAGACCCCTCCCCTGAAATCTGTTCCTCTGGACTTCCCCAAAATTGACCCCGTGGCTTTATGGGTGAGTGGTTACTATGGAAATTAAGTCTGCTGGAAGAAATTCAGCATTGGTGCCGGCAGGGTTCTGGAGTCACGAGTGTGCAATGTGCTGCCTGGGCTTCATCTGTTTGGGAGGACACTTGGTGTTGTGGAATGTCTCTCTGTCGCTGAGCAAACAAAGGAGCTGGGGTCTCGTGTGCCATGCAGAAGACAGCCACACACATCCGCTCCACACAAAGGGACAGAGGAGAGACCCGTGAGAAGCCTGGGCTTGCCACAGACAGGATCTGTGAGGGACGGGCGCTTTCAAATGTAATTGTATTGATTTCTGTTCAACCAGTAAAGGAAGCACATGGTGATGATGAAATTCAGAGCCCATTAAACGTTGTTATTTCTGAAACCGGCGGCTCCTAAACCGTGGGTTGACAGGGGTGCCGTGTTTCCGTCATCTGATTCTATTTCCACAGGAATTACTTGCCCATAGAGCCCCTTGGTAGATCTCAGAGAGACTGACTTTTAAAGGTTATCTATTTCCTCACTGTGTTGGGAGGTACAAACTATTGGCTTGGGTTGGGTCAGATTGGCATCTCTCTGCTGTCTTTGACTTCTCTGTCTCTCTATTAACTGGCTCAATAGGTGGCTGGGTTTACAAGGACAGTGTGAAGAGTCTGAGGGGCTGGGTTGGAGGGTGGGGACTAACTTGAGCACTCTAGTAACCTCGAAACGCACTTTCTACCTAACTCTCACAAACAAAGACACTAAGTAAAAGTAGAATGCTACTCTGCAAATGCCACAAACTTCAAGATGAGCCCCTGGACCAGCTGTCTTCTGGTCTGTGCCACCTTTATTCCTCATAGAGAGAAAGCCAGCCACTCCTGACGCTCTTTAGAAGAGATTCAATGAGTGGTGTCAAAGGAGAGCCTCCGGTTAGAGAGGCCCAGTGGGTACTTGCCTCCTTTCTGTCATGGCCAAAGCCCACACACCTTCCAGCATGGGGTGTTGGTAGATACTCACTAGCCAGCGGCCAGAGGCCCCAGAATAAGAAGCACTTCTCCTTGCAGGACTGTCTGTTTGGCCATGAGTGAGGAGCAGGGAGGAGGGGACAAGAAAGCGGGGTTATTAAAAACCACTGTCCGGCCTCGTCTGTCAAACAGGTGATCCTGTCCATGGAATGACGGTGGATAACCAAGTGCAACAGTAATGTCAAGGGTGAAAGTGCTCGACCTTCAGGAGAGCGCTGCCCAGATGAGTGATGGGGAAAAGTGAGGGCAAAGACCACCTCACACAGCAGCTCCTCCTGCCTGGCTTCCCTCAGCCAGGTTCCCACAGGGGCGCATGGAGTGTCACCCGATGAGGTGCCATTAGTAACCATGCCAACAGCAGACGTACATAGGCACTACTCCAGATAGACTGTGATATGGATGCACCTTCGCCACCTATCACTAGGAACCAGGAAGGGAAATACTGGGGGAGTGGGTCAGGGTGGTACGATGAGCGCTGGAGGAAAATCCAACCCAAGGGGGTGCTGGGGACAGAAGTGGGCCAAGGGCACCTTTGCAGGCCAGCACCTTATCAGATGTGGAGAGAAGTTTGTCCAAACCCAGGGAAAGCATTTTTGGAGGATCCAGGCTGGTCTGTGCATGCATCGTTCTGGCAGAAGCTAGGAAAGCCCCAAGCAGATGTACTTTTATACTTTCTGGCTCATCGTACTTTTCAAGGAGACAGAAGCCTTGAGCTTCTGAGGAATTTTCTCTCCCAAACAATCGTGGGTCTTATGATGGACACTGCCTCTTCTTAGGCACCAAGGGGCACCAGGGCAAGTATAAGGGCAAAGTCTCTTCCTTCAACTTGTGAACAACTGGGTCTGGGAAGGGGGGGTTGGAGTTGGAAGGACTTGTGGACATGGATGATGGGAGAATATGAAATAGTTCTTTTTACATATTAGTACATTCAGGCATTATCCCAAATGGGAAGCGCTGAGGGGCCGCCATGTGGCCGCCGGACAAGGGAGCCTTCTGTGAGCACTACAGGCGTTGTGGGGTGCTCTGGAGAAAGCGAGGCTTCCACAGGACCTTGCCACTTGGGTGAGACCTGGGGAGCTGGAGAAGGCAGGCAGGGCAGCACCCCAGGCAGAGCCAAGGCCAGGAGGCCGGCCACAGCTCCAAGGTTTTGCACGCTGGTCGGCAAGAAGCGAAGCAAGGTGCATTTCCCTATGTCTGTGCCACACACCTGCCTTCCTTACTCACACGATCTCGCCTTTGTAGACTCTCAGGAGCTGAGAAACAAAGGAACACACAAGAGAACACGATGTCCCTACATAGTTCCCTTTGTCATACCGCCTGATTTTCTCCTTTTGTTTCGCATTTCAAAAAAGGAAAAGGAAAAGCTTCTTGCAGACTCTCCTCTTAATCGGTGATATTTGCTCCTGGTCTTAGAGACCAGAGAGGGTTTTATACCAGTCTGGCATGGGACACTCTGAGGCTGGGTGTCCCCTGGGTCTTCTCTGGGCTGGGCTGTGAGGGACTGGCCAGGGGCCAGTGTCCTGGTGGCTGGTTCCAGCTGGCGTCTAAGGGGGTTATGCGGCCTGGACTTCAGTATTTAAATCTGGAATAGAGAAGGGGTTAGACTAGATGACCTTTAATATTGTTCCCGCACTCTGGGTCAATCACTCTGTGAAACCAGCTATTCATTCCCTCATTCACCATTCAGGAAGTGTTGTCTGAGACCCTATGGCATGCCATGCTTTGGAACGACCAGTGTGAACAAGTTATAGTTCTTCCAGATACTCTGGGAAAGATAGCAAGTGAAAGACATACAGTAGCCACCAAAGGGAAAGCCAAAACACAACAGCCCAAGGTATGTCAAAGGGTCAGCTGCCAGGGCTCCATGCACAGCCATAGCATGACTGGAGCATGACAGGGACTCCCTGGGCAGGTGGCCTGCCCAGGATGTCTACCAGAAGGCTGCAGAGCCCCAGCAGGTTTGGGAAAACTAGATGTGAACCTGAGCTACTAAGAAGGGTAGCAGGGCAGATGTCAGATCTTGCAAACAACACGAGAGTCCAGTTACCACTTCTGGGTCCAGCACAGGAAAGGGGCGGGGCTCCTGGCAGGTAGCAGAGGCCCAGCACTTGGAACTGAAGCAGAGAACAGGGCTCAGTCTACCCAAGGAGGACAGATGCCTCCCCCTGGGATGGAGAAGACACTGGGGGCCAGGCTGGACCCGAGAAGAGAGGTATAACAGCAACTGTGGTAATAATAGACAATAATAATAACGACCTCAGCTAAGGATGACTGAGCACTTATAATGGGCTGAGAACCTGCTAATGATTTTACTTGGGTTATCTCATGAATCCTACAGTAACGCTATAATATAGACATTGTAGATGTAATTATCCTCATTTTGCAAGTGAAGAAACAGCCTTCAAGAGGTTGACTAAGTTGCCCTGAACCGGTCAGGATCGCCTATGTTATGGTGCAGTAACAGAAGTCTTCTACAGGTCAGTAGCTTAAACAAATACCGGTAGAAGTTTACTTCTCATTCATGTGGAGGGAAGGCCAGCAGGTATCTCTGCTTATTCTGGGCACTTAGACTCCCGGGCTAAATCAAAATTGGCACGTGCTTCTTCGATTGCTACGGTAAGGGAAAAGGAACGTGGTACATTTTCCTTATACTCATGGCCGAAGCAAGTCACACGGCCACGCCTGACTCCACAGGGGGCAGAGCAGTACAATTCTACCATGTGCCCAGTTAGAGAATGGGGATGCTTATCAACACCCCTATTGCTGGCCGTCAGTAGATGGCAAAAGCAAGTTTAAGCCCCTGTGGGCTGACGCCAGAGCCCGGGTCCGAGTCTCACGTTCTTCTGAAAGACAAGGTTAGCCAGCTGGGACAGACTTTTGCCCCCATTATGCCCTACCATACATTGTCCTGGCATGGTTCCCCCACTCCCTCCCCTTCCCTACTCTCCCCTCCTTTTTGCTTTCCTCCTCTC
>PVKE010047396.1:0-11938 GCA_004027555.1 Craseonycteris thonglongyai | reverse complement strand
AGTGCATATTTATTTCTATTTTACTTTTTGACAGATAGAGAGAGAGACAGAGACAGAGACAGTTAGAGAACCGAACTGTGGGAACTCCCCAGTTCAGCACGTGGGTCCTGCCTGGGCCGGAGCCGGGATTCGATCCTCGGTCCTCATGGCCTCAAAGCGAGCGCTCAACCCGCTGAGCCGTCCCGGCTTTCCCCCCCATTCACTTTCTATACCTTTGCTCAAGGGTAGCCAGTGTTTGCTGGAGTCAACTGTAAAGTCAGACAATGATCCCACTACAAATCCATGCCAGTCCAACCTCAACTGGCAGCCCTCAGCTAATAAGCAATGATTCCATTCCTTTCTAATTCATCCCTTCTCCGTTTTCCACAGTGCCTAGTGAAGATTTTGTACTTCTTCTCAAGTAGTGAGTGCCAACCATTTTGCCTCCTTTTTTGTCTTACTTGAGTAAGAAGACCAAGGCCATCTGATATGAGGTCACCCAGCAGCTTTACGCTGCTCTTATCCCCTCCAGCCCGAGGGAAAAAAACCCCACAAGCCTTTCTCTTCTTAGAGCAAATCCCGTGTTCTTGATTCACCCTTTCCGCTTTCCCTGGGATCTTGTTCCATTAATTACATCCTTTCTTTTTTTGTTCATACATTTTTATGCATTCAAATACTTATTGGCTCCTCCCTCTATGCAAGGATCCCTGCAGGCACAAGGTTGCAGTGATTGTGGTAAAGTGTCATATGTGATATGATAAAAGTACAAGGTGTTGCTGCAGCAAAAGGCAGGGGACCCGCCCATCAGGAGGATCAAGGAAGGTTTCCCAGAACAGCCATTCTCTACCCAACTCCCCTCCACCTTCTGCTTCTGCTTCACTGAAACTGTTCTTGTCAAAGGCATCAATGACCATCTGTCATGTTAATTCTGTCGTTGACTCCATCTCTCAGGAGCATTTTTTCAATTCATTTTGAACTGTCACTCTTTTTTGTGTTCTACCTCACTGCCAGTTTTTCTCAATCTCATTTGCTGGTTCCTCCTCAACACCTCACTTTCTAAACATTTGAGGGCTCAGGACTTTGTCTCCAGACTGCTTCTCTTTTCCACTCACCTTTGCTCAGTGATATCATTCAGTTCTAGGTTTTAAAGGCAGGTGAACCTCAAATTTATATCTTTCTCTAGGACCTCCCCTCTGAACTCCAGCATCTCCACTTGGCTATTTAACAGGGGCTCCAACTTAATAGGCCCTAAATTGAACTCCTCATTTCTATCACCTGCTCAATTTTCATTTCTGCTGAAATGTCCTGCATCTCTGAGAATGGCAACTTCATTCTACCAGCTGCTTGGCCAAGAGCCTTGGCATTATCCTTGACATTTTTCTTTTTCTCACACCATGCATTCAAATCATTGGCAAATCCTATTCATGCTATTTCAAAATACATCTACAATCTGACCACTTCTCATCCCCTCCACCATTACTGCTCTATACAAAGCCACAATCAATCTTTTACCTAGATTATTGCAATAATCTTCCTAAATTTATATCCTTGTCTCTATCTTTTCCCCTTAATCTCTTCATAGCAGCCAGAGGATTAAAGTCAACTTAGTTCATTCCTCTGCTCAAAATCTTCCCAATGGCGTCCCCTCTCATCAGAGAGAAAGTTAATGTCCTTGCGTGATCTGGTCCAACAGTGGGTAAAATAGACACGATCTCAAAACTAGAATGGTAGGTAGATGTTTATAAATATTCACAAAAATAATAAAAGTGAACAGTAGGAGCGTGTTAGAAGAGAAGATGCAAGGGTGCTGTAAAAATGTGTCACTGGGATACTGGGATATCGAAGCTATTTCAGGAGGCAGGTAATTTTTTCTTGAGGAAGTGATATTTGAGTCATTTTATGACTCATTGATAAGGTACAATACTTATGGTAGTTAATATACAAAAGTAGTGTGTGTCCCATGGTGATGATGTGGAAAATTCCCTTTTGTGGGTGGTGAGGCAACATTGCCTCCTTCTTCCAGAGCACACGCTGTCCATTTTAGCTGTGGGAGTTGGTGCTGGAATTCAGCTCTTTTGCTCAGGTTAGGTGTCTGCACAGTGAGAGGAGACAGGTGATATGATCTTCAGCCATTTCGGGAAACTCACTGTGGTCTCCTCCTGCCCTGCCTCTACATGTGCCCTGTGTGTGTGTTTCATCCTCCCAACTTTTTCTCAGCCTCCCTGAGAAAAGATAGTTCTAGAATCAGGGGTGTTCAACCTTTTGGCTTCCCTGGGCCACATTCGAGGAATAATTGTCTTGGGGCACACATAAAACACACTAACACTAACTACACTAACTATTTAGCTGATGAGCTAAAAAAAAAAAAAATTGCAAAAAAAATCTTATCATGTTTTAAGAAAGTTTATGAATTTGTGTTGAGATGCATTCAAAGTTGTCTTGGGTCGCAGGTTAGACATGCTTGATCTAGATAGTTCTAGAGAGTTCTTGGCATCCTTTAGCATGCCAAGCTGGGACCCCTAGAGCCAGTCTTCACCTCATGCCTAGCCCCATGGGGACAAGTTCTCCTTGATAAAATGGAATTTGCCATCATAAAAGACGTCTGCTGGTCCCTCTTTTCCCCTGCAAAGAGTAGTACTCCAGCCTCTGGATGCGGGGCAGGGACAGCAGAAAATTTCCCCCCGCCCCCTGCCTTCCTTGAGTTCATCCTCTCACCTTCCTGGCCCTTTGGGTTTTTGTTCTCCACTCTGGTTTTGCTGTGAGCCACTCCCTGCAACTGTCAGTCAGCCTGGGGTTCCAACTTGCAGCCCTCCATATGCAGCTGTCCTTTCAGCTGGAACCCACCCCAACTATAGCTACCTCAAACCTTTAGTCTCCCTCAGATGAGCCTGTTAGGCTGGGTTGTGTAGGTGGTTTTCCTTATTGGAAGGTTTGGGCAGTTTCATAAAGGAAGACAGAAGGATGGGCCCTAATTCTGGGCCAGGGTGGTCATAGGCTTAACCCGCTGAGCCATCCCAGCTTCCCCGATTCCTTGTTGATATTCCCTCCAAAGAGCTGCAAGCCCACTGGCTACGTTCATTGGTGAACTCAGTAAAGGAAGCCATCCACCAAGGACAGTCAGCCACTGATGTTTTTAGGGCCAGTACAGTGCAAGCCCAGAGTGAGAAGACAGGAGTTCCCTAGTGCTGGGGTTAATGGGGTGATTTCTGGCAGAGGGGCCCTCCGTTGCTTCCTTTTTCATATATGGTCCAGAATTGTGCCAGAGCTGCATTTGCCTTTCTTTCTCACCCCCAATTGAGAAAAGCTCCCCAATTGATCCATCTTTCTCTAACAGGGAAGAGGCCATGTCAGTTTCTTCTGCTGTGTACATGACTTTGTTGCTTGGCTGTATCACTTCAAGTCTGAATATTAAAATTTTTCTCTGCCTTTAAAAATTCTACCAGGGGGAAGCTGGGATGGCTCAGTGGGTTAAGAGCTTGTTTTGCAGCCCTGGAGCCACAGGATGAATCCTGGCTCCGGCCCAGACGGATCCATATGCTGAACTGGAGTGTGCCCCCAGTTCAGTTCTTACCGGGGCCTATGCGGGAGGCTCCCAGCCCAGTTTCTGCCCTGTGCAGCCCTGTGCCCAACTGTGGAGTAAAATTAGATGGAAAACTAATGCTGTCAACTATGGAGACTGCTCTGCACCACCCCCCTTCTCTCTGTCTCTCTCAGTCTGTCTCTCTCTCTCTCTGTAAAAACCCAATAAAAATAAATCTTTAAAAAAAAAATTCTACCTGGCAAACAGCAACAACAACAAAAAAGAAATATTCATCAAAATAACAACAACAACAACAACAAATATGCTGCTTGAACATAAAAACCTTTCTCTGCCTTTAAAAACGCTGCCACCATCATTTTGTTTTTGTAGTGAGCCTCAGCTGACCTCATTACTGTCAGACTCTTACACAGTTCGAATGCCTCTGAGGTGAGCCCTCACTCTACCTGTCAGTCTGAGAGGTCTCTGGGGAGGCTTTTGGGGGCAGAGAAGGCAGCTGTGGAAGAGAGCCGGCATGTGACTCAGCTCAGGTGTGACTGAGGGGCGAGGGGCAAATGCCTCAGGGCCTGGGCAGTGCTGGGTGTAGGTCACAAGCAGCAGGGTTGCCCCCAGCTCATTGCAAGGGTGCCCTTTGCCTTCAGACCAACCGAAGATGTGCCTTCTAGCTGGGTGAACTCTGGACACTGGGGTGTGAAACAGGAGTGACAACATCAGAGGGGAGGGGGTTGAAAACCAGCAGAAACAAGAAATGCCTGAATGTGGCAGAGGTTACCCCTGAAGGAAAGACCAGAAGGGCTTAGGGTTTGGAAGTGAGTGTTTGGGATCTGAGGGAGTGGAATGGACCAGGAGGACTGTGAGGCTACTGGAAGGCAGGAAGGCTTCCTGGAGTGTTGGTAGTGCTTCCTTCCATTTATTTTAATCACTCAATACCTGAAGGCTGGAAATGTGTGGACATTGGGTTATTACATGTGTAAATTGGAAAATAAAAGAATCCCCACTCACTTTCTAGGAGTTACCATTATTAACTATTTGGTCTATTCCCGTAGGTATAGATGTATAGGTGTGTGTTTATGTATATGTATGTGTATATGTATGGATGTATATGTATGTATGTACATGTATGCACATATAAACATCCTTATACATAAACGCCCCTGTGTGTGTATTGTCTTTTTTTGTCATATAATAGTATGAATACAAGGTATCTTTTTAAAAGCCTAAATGAGCTCACGTCATGCACATGTCCGCAATTTGCTTTTCTCACTTAATGGTATTGTTTAAGTGTCTTTCTATGATAGTGGTACTCTGGACCCCTTTTACTTTTTACTGTTGCTCCATCTTCCATCCTATGACTCTACCTCCCTGTCAGTAGGTGTTTTCTTAGGTGGTTTGCAGTTTATTGCCACTATTAAAAAAAAAAAAAGGCTGCAAAGAGTTTCCACATACACGTCTTTGTGCACTCACACGAGTATTTCTGAAGGATACGTTCCTAGAAGGGGCTCTCTTCTCCAGTTTTTTTGTTTTTTGTTTTTTTTTTTACAAAGGTAACATGCTCAATATGGAAAAGCTGAAAGATAAATAACATAAAAGCTGAAATCATCTATTCCTCTGACACACTGTTTTGTAATGTGCCTTTTCACCTGATGAATTATCATGAACATTATTCTATGTCGTTAAATAACCTTCAGACATGGGCTCTGAGCCTTCTTTCAGCACAGGGGAAGGCACTGTCACCAAGTCACACTTATGTTCCCATCCCAGCGTGCCTGATGTGCAGTAGATGCTCCCTAACTGTTATTGCCAAAGAGGATTGCCTGGATGATTTTAAAGGTCTCCCATCTGTAAATGTCAACAAGACAACCAGCGGCTCCTCAGCCAGGTGCATATGGAAGTGATGGGAGAAGAGGAAGGGCTGGTTCCTGGCAGGGAGGCCAGAGTTCAGAGAAGGAAAGCTGAGTAAGACATTCCAACTAGTAGGACTGAGCAGTCCTGGTGTGTTCACACAGAGAAAAGGTGTCAATTATACCTCTGTACCAGGCCAGGGGGTATAGCTCAGGGGTAGAGCATTTGACTGCAGATCAAGAGGTCCCTGGTTCAAATCCAGGTGCCCCCTACTTTGCCTCATTTTTAATCACACACCAGGAGGTCCTCTATTGCCTGGTTCACACTAGGCCAGAACATCTAGAGAAGAAAGATGAAGATTAGACTCTGACCAACAACTCTGCAGAAAGTGCAGAGCCAAACTAAATTTAAAGATGCTCTCCTTCAGGTGACTTGTATGCATGCTAAAATTTGCAAGGCACCCCCCCTGCCTCCCTCAGCCCCTCTGGGTTTCACTCACATGCAGGTCATTCTCACGGAGAGGGGTTGGGTGTGTCTCCATCTCCTGCAGGGGAACTAGTGCCCCTGCAAAGGGGTGGGAGTGGCTGTTCAGAGCTGGACTGAGATTCCATGTCCCCAGATCATAGAGCTCCCACTGGGACCTACTCCAGACTCTCAGACCCATGCCCTGCTTGGGACTGGGGAAGATGGCTCTGTGAGACTAGGCAAGGAGTGAGAGTGGAGAAGATGGTATAGGACTGTCCTGACCCTTCTTTCTCCTTCTCCCTCTTTTCTCGGTGTAGAATCAGGGGCTCTGGAGAGGGAAAGAAAGCTGGAATCACATTCTAAAATCATTGAAGATTTAAATAAGAACAGGTAAGAAGTATCTGTCCTTAAAAGCTTCTTTCACTGTTGTCTAATGAAGGCTCTGACCTCTGTAATTGTATCCAGACCTCCTTCAGATACTAAGCCACCCTTCTGCCTGCTTAGTCCATGAGGCATATTCCACTGCAGACAGAAGGCACTCCTGCTCTTTCGTTCAATCCTTTGCCTACAGCCAGCCATTCATGGCCAAGGACATCAGTGTCAAAGCTGTGTTGGTAGTTGACACTAAGGCCCTGAGTCCCCAGCTGGGCTGCTCATCACAGTATCTGCAGAGAACTAGTGAGAACTAGTGAGAGCTGAGTGTGATTTCATGAAAATGAAGCTCAGAGGCCTTAGGTTAGAACTTCTGAATCAGAACAATTGGGAGTGGGGCCAAGGGACTCCTCTTTTAATAGGCTCATCAGATTATCCCCGTGTAGAGTCAGAGTCAGGAACCATCAATTTATTTTGGTACCCCATGTAATAAGCCATAATTAAGAGATTTGCCCAAGCACATGCACCTGATTAATGATGGGGTTGGAGCTGCACTTGGGCTCTTTGCACTCCCCTAACCTGGCACAAGCAGGGCCTGGCCGGCTGACTCACTCCCACAGCTGCATTGTCACTGGGCAGGATGAGGTAGGCCGTCCCAGGAAATGACCCAAATGCTTTCCATCCCACATGGGGTACTAAATGAGACACGCTCACAGGACATAGGAATCTGAGCCACAGACCACATCACCTGTAGTCAGATGCTCTTCCCCTGAGACAGGCACCCACTTCTGTTTCCCAACTGACACCATTTCATGATTGAGCCTCCCCTGAGAGGAGTTCCCCAGTAACGCAGTCATTTCTGTTTATTCCTGGTTGGCCCCATGTCCTGACTCACTCAGCCTCTCTTGGTCATAAGCTCCCTTCCCTTTCCTGCTGCCCCCTCTTCTGAGTTCCCAGAAGTCTCCTCTGCCTCTGGCTGCTATACTAGCTTTGAAAATCCCTCCTCCCTGGATCTCTACCCTCCTTCCTTACTTCCCCTTCTGCCCAGGCTCATTTGTTCTAAAATCTCCCCGGTACTCTTTCCACCCCACCCATATACTCAGCCCCCAGCAGGCCATGGAGGACTGAAGCAAAGACCTGTTAGGAATGGGATTCCATTATTCTTACTACACAGGTCAGTTCAGTGTGGTAAAAAGGAGGAGGAGGAAGCGGAGGAGGAGGACAGAAAATACTGCTTTAAAAAAAGTCTCATGGCAGTGCCTTGTCTGTTGTTGAGTACATTATAGATTATAGTATATAACTAAAAAATATCTAGGTAATTTTAAAACACAAGTAAGTATCAGGAAGAAAAGAAAATTAATCTCACCAGCAAAATAATCACTGTTAAGAGGTTAGTTTCTATTTTTCCAAACTTAAACATATATAACCATAGGTGGGGATCTAACTTTTTGCTGCCGTGGGGGCTGAGTCAATGTCCAGCTACTTGGTTCACTCTCCTCAGTCCTCATCCTCCCCTGGGTTGCGTTTCTCCTTTAGAAATGTTCCCTGCCCGTTTCTGTAAAGATAAGCATTTTGGAGTTAACAGCAGGCACAACACTGAATTGGTCTTACTTTTATAGCTAAATTACTGTACTTCTTAAAAAGTTGGTGGGTGCTTTTATACAGGGCTTGTGAGGATATAATTCTGGAAGGTTACTTGGTAATCAAAATGTGGAAGTATGTGTGTGTGCTTTATATGGGTGTGGAAAGATGTATGTGCATGGTTGGTCCTTGCAGTGTTGTTTGTAAAAGTGGGAAAATAAGCTGAGCAGATGCACATTCTGTGTAGGAGCAAAGAACCCCACAGGAACAGACCCTTGGGATCAGCACTCTGGACCTACAGCCTGTTAAGGCAGTCACTTCTACCCAGTATGTGGGCTCAAAGGCAACTTTCAGCCTCTCCCACTAAAAACCCTTCCGTCTTCAATTCCAACTACAAAACATTTCAATGATAGCATCTCTTAGCATTCCTGGTCTACAAAGATATGGGATTGAAATGGTTTTCAAAGATGCTGAAGCTCCAATGAATAATGTATTCCTAAAGGTTGTATTAATGGGGTTGTCTTCTAATTTAACCTTTGTGTTGGTTGAAACTATGGGGGGGGGATGGGTAGAGACAGGTCACACAGAATAAATACCTTCCACCTTTCCAATCTCTTCATGTCTTAAGATTTAATCTTCAAGGGTTTTCTGGCATCTCCGTTTCATCTACCCTTGAACAACGTTGATGCCTGCTTTTAATCAACAAGTTGAGCAAACAATAAAATAATCCCCAGTTGTTCCAGGTAGGACAGTGGGACCAGAATTCAGCAGAGTTTAATACTATGTCATTCCTTCCCTGGTCAAATGGTGTTAAGAACTCATTTCCACACATACTCCCTAGATTTTTTCTGTTATAAATCAACAGACTTGAGTTTATTTTTGTGTATCAGCCTTCACTGCAAGGTATGACTTTGTAATTTGTTCTCCAGGGCATGGTGGGATTTCCTCAAGTTACAGATCAAAGGTAAAAGATGGGTGGTGGTGAGGTGAGAGGGGAGGTGAAGCAGAAACAGTATTGGTAGGGGAGAGGGAGGGGCTTTATTATGGTGCAAAAGAAGTTCCGAAGATGTAGTGGTTAGTGTACTTTGGGTTCTATGTATCTTGTGAATGTTCATGACAGTTCTTTGGAGTCTCAGACTTTCCTGTGACTTAAATTGACTCCATAATTCAGCAATCTTGCAGCATCTTTGGTTGTCTGCTGAATTATATGGCTGCTGGAGAGTAGAGGTTTTAATTCTTCTCATTGAGCTTTTCATGGTGTCTCCATGCTATCCTGCTGCCTTTAGCATCACCACCTGGTTCCAATTCAATGACAAAAAGCAAATGAGTATCTGGAAGCCTTCTCCCCGTGGGCACTGCTTTGCAGATAATTGCCAGCAATAATTTACTTAGCTATTGTGTCAGCGTGGGTTATATGCCAGTTACCAAGAACTGAAGAACTAATTGGATTTCCTCTCACTCTTATCTTAACAAGTCTGGATAATCAATGCCATTTACATGAGGATCTGTTGCTCAAAACTCACCCCTACTGCCAATTTATGTGTCAGTTAGGACATCTGAGTGCAAAAACAGAAATAACTTTGGCTACCTGAGACAGGTAAGGCAATCCTTGTCAGGTAGTTCACTGAAGGGAAGGCTGGAGAATGAGGCTTAGAAATGGGGAGGCCACCAAAGAAAACTAAATAGCCAGAGTTCACAAGGTTGCATGGACTCCCAGTCTGTGAAGAAGCGTCTTCTGCCAGAGTCAGTGTCAGAGCTATGCCACCACAGAAGGAAGTCTGAATGCCTTCTGCTTCTGGGTTTCTCTCTCTTGATGTTCAAAGTGTGAGTGGCTAAGCTTAGGGCATGTGTCCAAGCCCTCACTGCCAGACAGTGGGAGACTAACTACCTAGTATTTTGTCTTATGTAGTAAGAAATGAGGGTAATGCCTTTATAGTAAAATTCATGTAATGATAGATTTTCAAAACACATGAAGAGGGTTCAGGTGCTCAGCAGTCAAGAAAAGAAAAACACAGTGTCTCCCACAGTCCACATGAATGGGGACACGGACTATGAACACTGCCTGGGGCTACAGGAGAGCAGAGAAGCCTTCCCATAGATCTGAACTGTACACAGGTCTGTTATCCAGGAACGCAGCACGTGAAAGGAAGCTGAAGTCTCAATACTCGGAGCCTGTATTTGAACCTGGGATGGCATGACCTGCTTTCCTGAGTAAGAGACATGAATCTAGTCCAATGAACACTTTTCCCATCCTGAACAAAATCCAGAACTTCAACTCTAAGACCTCTGCTTGCTTGTTCAGGATTCCACTTGATAGACTGTGTCCCTGTAAATGACCATGCCTAGCATCCTGCTCCATTTTCCCTCAGCTCCCACCTACATCTACACCCCTGGTGGTCACCTATGCCTATGCCCTTGTGGCTGAAACACAGCTAAATTGGCTCTCTGGGAGAAAGAAAAAACAACCAGCAGAATTTTATTTGTAGTGTTTGCCAATTTCCATGGTGTAACTACTCGCACCACTGACAATTTCAAGCTACCAATGGTTTAACATCGGTTGGTCCCTCACTGAGGGCATGGACTTTGAAAATCATCTGTATGTCTAGCTGGGAATGCCTTTAGAATCATTCTGCATAGTGGTGCCCATAAACTTGGGCTGTCTCTTGGAATCCTTGGAGGTTAGGAGAGATTAGCAAGAAACTGGGCCTGTCAGACACAGTATATCAGGATCCCTGAGGAATCTAAACTTAACAACTTCTCAAATAATTTCAGTGTATAATTAAGTTTGAAAAACACTGCCTGGTCTCTTCATTGATCTGGCTGACTGATCTCACTACTAATGAAACCTCTTGGCCAAGAGCTCATCTCCCCTTTCCACAGACTCCTCACTTGGGCACCCCTAAGCCTCTCCTTCATACCTGGCTGAAGGCACTGGCTCATTAGCCCTTAGCTTATAGTTGGTACTGAAGCTTCCACCTTCCCAGGCTGTATCTATTCTCTTTTTCTCTTTTAAGATTTATTTTTGACAGAGACAGAGACAGAGAGACAGAGAGAAGGAGGAGGTCCCAGAGCAGTCTCCATAGTTGCATGTCAGCAGTGTTCATTTCACACAGGTGGGCAGGGGCCATGCGCCCACACAGGCTGGGGCTGGGGCCGGGATTTGATCCTAGATCCCTGGAGCTGCTCAGTGAGCCACTGAGCCATCCCAGCATCCCCCAAACTGTATCTATTCTAACCCCCTTCAGGACCCTGCCTCCCCCACAGCCTCTGCCTGGGCCCCACTACATGATCCTAGGCTTGTGCTCATATTTCCTGCTGTGTGCTCTTCCCTCTGCTCATGGCCGAGTCCTTGGTTTTGATAGGATTCTCCAGGGGTGAGGCTGATAGCAGGGGAGGCTGTTAGCCCTGATGGTGATGGGGTTAAACAGGGTAAGGTGTGGGGTGTAGTCTTTTCAGGCATGTTCTGGTATTCCCCCACATACTGGACTGCCAGAAGTTTCACAGAGGCAGTAAACTACCAGTAATCCTTAAAATATGTGGCTATTTGCCTTTCTCCAGTTCAGACTTTCCAGGCAGATGACTGAAGGACCCTTTGAGGAATCTAAGAAGATCCATAGTCATGGTGTATATTTTGGTAGAGTCCTTGTCTTAAGCTTACCCAGACTTCCCTTTCAAGGGATGCAGGGTCTGTGAACTGATTCAGATCTAAGAACTGGGTGAGAGGTCACGAATCTCTATTGGGCAAACTATTGTGTTAGCATATTTCAAATCAAGTAGAACTGGTCCCAAAGACCTCATGACCAATCAGCCACAGCCAAGCTTCGTGTAGCACAGACCTCATAGAGTAACCCCTAAACTTACATCTGGAGGTGAAGAAACATATCCACTAAATGGATAAAGAATATGGCTCAGGGGCAGAGCTTTGATTGCATATCGAGTAGTCCTTGGCTCAAGTGTCATGGGTTGGCACTCCCTTTTGTTCTGACCACATACTCACTCTGTCTTGTTTCTGTGCAGCAGTGACCATAAATCTCTCTCATTCCCTTCATCACTTTTCTGTAGATTGCATCCTTCTTTCAGGTTCCTTCTTCCATCTGACATATGGGAGGATTCAGCAAGTGGAGAATAAGAGGAAAGAAGAGGAGAGATAAAGAGGACCAT
>PVKE010047395.1:0-11939 GCA_004027555.1 Craseonycteris thonglongyai | reverse complement strand
AAAAAAAAAAAAAAAAAAGAAAGATATGCTTATTATCAACAAATGCAGCACTAGCCAATATGCAAGTAATTTCAAACTTCTGAGAGAGCTCTACATAATAGATATTTACACCTGAAACTTCATTATTGATCAAGTGGCCTATCCAAATGGCATTTAGATTGACTCAAAACCAAGCCTAGCAGTGTTAAGTTCAGCTCCTTCAAATAATCAGACATTGCTTTTAAAAGAAAGCTAATAATAAAACATGTTATCACCAGTTTATAAATGTTAATTATAAATTATCAATAAATTTATTATAAATGAATTCATCTAACTGTACCAATTAAGTGCTGCTTCTAGAAGCCCCTAAAAGGCATTACTACAATTGTTTACAAGTTTACGTATCTTAGTTGTGTTTTGCTTTTTTGTAGTAGTTGTGATGATGTTGATAATGGAGCTCACTTCCAAGAAATGTGTATTAGATGCAGTATTTCAAGAAATAGGAAATGACCTATAAAGTGTGAAACCATAGGAGATAAGATCTAACCTAGATCTACCCTGTGACATTACCTAAGAGAGGAACAGACAATGCATGTTTCCCGTACCATTCTTTATTTGAACAAAGACAGATACTACTACAACAGAATCCAGAAGCAATGATCCAGAAGAAAAATCAGGAGCACTGTTAGTTGCTTCTGTCAGTAATTTTTCAGGGTGTGATATTATGGCCAAGCTCACTTTGATCCTCAGAGATTCAGCTGTTGGAAGCTCTCTCAACCAAAGCATCAGGAAACCCAAAGGTATTTTCAGCTTTCCAATACAATCTTGGGAATTCTATCTGAGCTCCACTGGAGAGATGAATTTGTAACAAGTTAATCAATATAGGAAATCCACTGACTTTGCAACCATGAAGCAAAAGGAAACTTATTTGTGTTCTCTGATGGTACTGTTACAACAGGACAGCATAGAGGGCTAATGGGAAAGTCTAGTGATGGGCTTTCTAGACCCAGAATCGGACCTGGTTTGAAGCAAATGTTCAATTATCATACACCCAAGACAAGTAAGTGCAAGAGAAAGCAGAGTTCCTATTCTGCTCTTTAAAATCAGCTGAAGGAGAGGAAAACAACTGAAAACTAGAAGCAATAGAAAAATTCTAGAATTAAAATATAAATCTCTATACCTAAACAGTTACCTTGTTTCAGGTTAATATTGTTTTAATTACTCAAAACTAGAAAACTTTAATAATACATGAAACAAACAGGAGCTCAATCTTTATATTAGAGAAAAATAAGAATGAGCATAACAAACTTAAAATATATATGAGTAAAACTGAAGTTCCAAAAATACATAAAGCCAGAGTTATTTGTTTTCCCAGAGGATCAAAAAGGTAATTCCACAGTTTTGTAAGAATCTAAAAAGATTTAACAAGGTGTCAAAGTGATGGTACTGTGTTGTGTGCATGTGTCAGTCAGTGCCTAACTGATAAAACTGTCAAAGGAAGTAAGATAGACTAAATCATTGTTGGAGTTAATATAAACTAGCATGGTACTTTTCTCAAGCTAATTTTAAAAGATTTTTGCAGAGCACAAGTGCTCAATTAATCCATGGGCAGAGAAGAAATGGTCAACACTAGCTAGTATTTATCAAAGGGGAAGACAGTATGAGATTTATATTAAATTTAAATATAGGAGGGCTGTCCGGAAATTATGCAGCCACGTAATATGAAAAATAGAGGCATTTATGATTGGATTTTTTCTGGACAGCCCTGGTATATAAATGTTTATTTATAGTCTACATGGTATAAGAGGCAACTGAATCTAGTTCTGTACCAAGCTTTAAGTATCCTTTTTAAAAATATAATACTGGAAGGCTTATCATGCCAGTTATTAACCTATTAGCTAGAATTATTTTCATAGACTATTTTTAGTTGAGATGAGGTCACTAATGAATTCAGATTTTGAAAGAATAAAGGAGAGTAAGGGGTAATCTGATAACCTGGATCTTGCTAAAATGTGAAAATGGTAGGTGAGTAGATGTTAGGATGGGAGACAGTTGCAGTAAAAGGTATTATAGAAGAAATTTTAAGACAAATGCCTATTTCACAATTTCACTTAGGGTCAGTCTTACAAAACAGAAGAATCACAACAATATATTCATCAGGTTGATCAATAATTATATTCTGTTTAAGGGAAGACTTACTAAAAATTACTGTATAAAAGAATATCCTCTTCAACATCATAATATTCTTTGAAGGGCAAAATAATTTGACATGTTTCCAACTATTTAAGAAAGTTAAATTATTCATACATACCAAAGTGAATTTAAAAACTAGTAAAAGGGGAAGCTAGGATGGCTCAGCGGGTTGAGTGCTCGCTTTGCAGCCCCAAAGCCCAAGGATCAAGTCCCAGGCCCGACCCATGAGGACCCATGTGCTGGACTGGGGTGTGCCCCCAGTTCAGTTCTTGCCAGAGCCTATGCGGGAGGCTCCCAGCCCAGTTTCTGCCCTGCGCAGGCCCACGCCCACCTGTGGAGTGAAACTATCTGGAAAGCTAATGTGGTCAACTGTGGAGACTGCTCTGGGCCCTCCCCCTTCTCTGTCTGTCTGTCTCTATCAAAAAACAATAAAAATAAATCTTTAAACACTAGTAAAAGGTTATGTTTTATCATATCTTAGATACTAAACATCAAATGACCAGTGAATAAAAATGTATCACTTTTTACCTGAAATTGTAAGTGATATGAGCGAAATAGTCTTAAACAGGTAACAAAAGAGAGAACTTTTTCAAAAGGAAGACTGTGCTAAAGAAAATAGCAAGAAACAAAGGGCAGAGTTACAAATATAACTAAAGCCTGTGATACCAAAATGAAAATTTTTATTAAAGATTTGCAAAAATAATTTATAAAAGAATAATAACAAAATTGAAAAATACACTTAGGACACTCTTCATTCTAAATATAAAACACCATCTGACACTCTCACTAAACAAAAAAGAGACCTAATGACACTTGAGTTTTCCCTGTATTACAATTACTTTCCTTACACAATCTATTAATAAGGTTAGTTTTATAAAACTAAATAGTAGTAACAAATGCCCATTGTGAAAGGCTATGACACTTCAGAATATATTCAATTACCTTTGACTATTTCTTACTTTCAGCTTTACAAATACTAGGTACAGACCACCTTCTCTTCAAAATTCAAAATTGTTTTGGGTTAAGGTTGCCTAAAGTCCAATAAAAATTTCTTTTAAAATATCAGTTTCTAAACAAGTCTAATTTTAAATGTTTCAATAAACCTTAATGCTTTGTAAATTTGCCAGTGCAAAAGATTTTAAAATTAAGATCCACATCTGAATCTAATTTTAATCATTTCCTAGATATATCTTAGAAAAGTTCCTGATTATCTCTGAGCTTTACTTTATTCCTCTAAATAATTGGGACAATAAAAACAATTTTGTGGAAGTTAATGAGGTGAAATTAAATAACAAGTGCCTAGCCCTTAGCAGAGTGACACAGAAGGAACTTGATCAATTCAAGTTCTTTCCCCACCAATTCCAGCACTTCCTTAACCCCAAATACTGTATGGTATTACTGAAATCCCAAAGAAGAAGCTTAATGATCAACTTAAAGGGATTTTATTTTCTTGCTTTGAACAAGCAGTGGTTTTACTAAATATGCATTTTTGATCCCTGCTTTGACTGTCAGTAAATGGGGTTTTGAAGAAACAACTACAAAGTATTCAAGTCCTTTCACATATTGCTTGGGAAGTGCAAGCCTTTCTGGAAAGCAGTTTGACAAAAAGTATCAATGAGTGTATCTTGTGAATCATATGAGGGCTGTTGGGAAAAATCCAGCCATAAATGTCTCCATTTTTCACATTACATGGCTGTACACTTCCAATACAGCCCTTGTAAATCTTATACTAATAAATTATAAGAATATTATTATGAGATGTGCACAAAATTTGTTATATTCATGAATGTTGATAATACTAGAAAAAATTAGATGCAACTTAAATATCCATCAAGAAAGGACTGGCTACATTAATTCACACCTATGCAGTTGAATTTTATATACAAACAATAAGAAGTATATGGGAATGATGTATAAAAGTATGTATTTTTAAAGTTGATCGATTTTCATTGTTTAAGCCATAGGATCTTTAAGCTTAGTTAACAAACAGTATAAAATCACTTTTATCTGGCAATATGATCAGAGGACACTTAAACAATTTTTTGATCACTAAGTACAATACACAAGTGAAAAAAGTAACTACTGCATTCCTCTATTTAAAATATATGTGTATATATATTTACCTGATGATGATGAAGTTATTGAAGCTGAAGATGTATCAAGAGATGGTCCAAACAGGGGGTCCCAAGCAAGTAAATCACTGGTCCCTTTCCTACCATATTTTAAAAATAAGGGTTTTAACAAAGGAATAGCTTATTAGTATAAAATCTAGTCACTTATTATTTCAGAGAATTATAATAGCTCAACATATATGATTTAAAAGTTGGATAGTCTGCCAAAAGAATACTTGAAGCAACTTAAATTTATTAAACAAAGGGAAGCTGGGATGGCTCAGTGGGTTAAGCGCTTGCTTTGCAGCCCGGAGACCGAGGATTGAGTACTGGCCCTGGCCCAGGATGACCCATATGCTGAACTGGGGTGTGCCCCCAGTTCAGTTCTTGCTGGGGCCAATGTGGGAGACTGTCGGCCCAGTTCTTGCCCTGCGCAGCCCCACTCCCACCTGTGGAGTGAAACTATATGGAAAACTATACTGTCAACTATGGAGTCTGCTCTGGGCCCTCCCACTTCTCTCTGTTCTCTCTTTCTGTCAAAAAATAATTTTTTTTTTTTAAGATTTATTTTATTATTAAACAAGTATTTGCTAACTGCTAAAAGCAGAACCTGCAATAACATTATGTAAGGTGACAGGGGAGAGTAAAGAAGATTAATCTCCACTAATCAAAGCTTATTATATATAGTCTTAACAATCTTAGGGGCTATTGTAAAGCTGAAATCTTTATTTCTATTCTAAGCGAAGAAAAGCAGTACAGGGTCTTTAAATGAGCTGCCTAAGGACACACAGCTACTTAAATTTTAATTCTACAACATAATCAGGTCTGCTCATTCATACCTAGCACCCAGTCTTGAACAGAAAATTTCTACTTTTTTAGAGAATTTTTGTGAATATATTTGAGTTAAACTGAGGGTATATGCAGGAGGGCAGCAAGATCTCAAAATGCTCCCAAGAAAATTTAAGTGATATGAAATCAGGTAGACATTTTATAAGGTTGTACGTATTTTTAAAGATGAAGAAAAAGGGTAAAGGATTTTTTAAAATGTACTTTTCGAGTGCAGAGATAAATCCAACAACCTGATAGAAACTTCAAAGGTCAGATCACTGCAACAGATAATGCATGGGCAGGATTTCTCCCTAGGCAATCCACTGCCTGGCCACTAAGGCGGTCTGATAAAATACTTGAGTTACTCATACATTATTATTTTTTTTTTAAATGGTGTTATTTTAAGTTTTATTTATTTATTGACAGAGAGAGAGATACAGAGACAGAGACAGAGAGAGAGAACTGAATTGGGGGAACTCCCCAGTTCAGCACATGGTTCCGCACGGCCGGGGCCAGGATTCGATCCCTGGTCCCCAGTGCTGCAAAGTGAGTGCTTAACCCACTGAGCCATCCCGGCTTCCCCCATACACTATTTTTTATGAGAAATAACTAAGGCTATGGACAAAATCATCAGGAGCATCAACATCCTAGTTTCAAAACCTCAATATGCTGCATAACCAAAGATTTTCCTCCAATGACCTCTTGGAATCCACTGCCCTGGTTACTCCCTGGATCCACCTCCTTGTTCGTTAACACAAACTTTTATACAAATGTTTCTCTTTTTCATTTTAGTAGTGCCACCTTTTAAGATGCCTAATTTCTAGTATCCTGAAGCATCTGACTTTTGCCACCATTTCTTTTTAACTTTTCCCAACTTTAATGAGGGATGAGTGACAAAAATTGTATACATTTAAGATGAGAAATGAATCCCCATCAAAACATTTTCATGTATCAAACTGCCATTATTGTATAAATATTTTTTCAAAATCTTGGAAAACAGGCCTACTATATAGTAAAAATATTACAATTATCTGTACGTGCACATCTAGTATCTCAACATGCACCTATATGGATGCATACTACATTCTGTATAATAAAGCTTAGAATTACAACTGTATAAATTCCTAAAAACAAAGTTTTAAAACACTAAAACACTTATTTTAAAAACTATAAATGAAATAAATACCACACTGTTGCTCAATTAGTTTAAGTTCAAAAGTATCAAATTTTAAACTACTGTTTTTATATAATTATCCATTACTTTTACCCATAAAAAAAAAACACATTAAAAGTATTGTTATTGATAAGATACAGAAGTGATAAAGGATTCATGCAACATTGGCTTAAAATACTTTTTCTTTTTAAAAAGAGTTGGCAACATGCCTTCCAGCCCTCTCCTTTTTCAACTTCTTAATTGAGATACTTCCACATTTTGAAGCTCATGAAGTATACAATCTATTTTATAAGGTCACAGCCAAAACTGAAGGAAAGAAGTGAGGAAATTTCCATGAGGATAACTACTTGAAATATAAACATGTACTTGAGATAATATCATTTATTTAGAAGCAGTGAGGCAATCAAGGCCAAATATAATTGAATACATTTTAAAAATATATTATAAGAAAAAATATTGTCAAATGAGAAATAATTAAAACAACTAAAAATGCCATATGGGTTCTGACAGTTTAGAAAACAGGGTAATTAACAACAACCTACTGGAACTGAAATTGCAGAGATAGTAAAACTCTAGAGGGGAAGCTGGGATGGCTCAGTGGGTTGAGCGCTCACTTTGCAGCGCCGGGGACCAGGGATCGAATCCCGGCCCCGGCCCGTGCGGAACAATATGCTGAACTGGGAGCTCCCCCAGTTCAGTTCTCTCTCTGTCTCTGTATCTTTCTCTCTCTCTCTCTCTGTCAAAAGTAAATAAATAAATAAAAATATATTAAAAAAAAAAAACAAACCTCTAGAAAACAGGACAAAGGATACTTAAAATATAAGCATACTAGGGAAGGAAGAATAAAAAAGTGGAGGACAGAATTTTTACAACAGTGAAACTATTCTATACGGTACTATAATGTTGTCCATTTGTCAAACTCTAATGTAAACCATGGACTTTGGGAGACAATGATGTCCACGTAGATTCATGAATTGCGACAAATGTGCTGCTCTCATGGGGAAGGCTGAATATATGTAGGGCAGAGAGTATATGTAAATTTATTAAACCAATTTTGCTGTTAACCTAAAATTACTCTAAAAAATTAAGTTGTGTTTTTTTTTTAATTTAAATGTGGAACTTACTCAGTGGATGCAGCAGATGGCTTTGATTTTGTTAATTCTTCACCTAATTAAAAAATTAAAATATGAAAAAGTTCATACTCAGAGTAATAAATATTTTGATTAATGTAAAGAAAAATAACACACATATCTCATTACTGTAAACAATTTAAAATTCTGGAATATAAACATAATTTAAAAAAAAAGAAAAATTAGCCTTTAATAAGTTTTCTAGTGTGCTTAAGAATATTCAAGTATGGGAAAGCCGGGATGGCTCAGCAGGTTAAGCGCTCTCTTTGAAGCCCCGAGGACAGAGGATCGAATCCCGGCACCGGCCCAGGCGGACCCACATACTGAACTGGGGTGTGCTTCCCAAATGCGGTGAGGCCCCCAGTTCAGTTCAAAAATTTTTTTAAAATAAATAAATAAATAAAATATTGAAGTAATAGCAAATTTCTTCTAAATCTTTATTTTTTCTAATATCTTTGGTGAGAATTGACTTCTATTTATTAAAAATGCTATTCAGAGGAGAAATATATGAGCTATAACTTTAAAAATTAGAACAAATGTTTAAATACTTATGTAACTATCACTCAAGAATTTTAATACATTATGAAAGCACTTTTCAAGTTCTAATAATATTATATTGATCAAAAATAGTCAACTCTTGAAAGACATCCTATTTTTAAAAATTAAAAATTTTACAACAACCTAGAGCGACAAAGATAAGACAGTCTATTTCACTACCTTTTGCATTTGTAATGTGAATCATTTCATAAGCAACTAGTACACAAGGGAATAACATCAGTAATGCAAAAGTCATGTGGGTTCATAAGCACTTTTCCCCATACCTTAATGTTTTGTATCAGCAAGCAAAATACTACATGGGTAATTGCAGCAAACCATGAGGACTACCACACAGTACATGATGCCCATTCACACTACATTCTCCCATTTGGCTGTTTTGCATTTGTGTTGCCTCTACGGGTTTACTGTGCTGTTCTCAATCTTTTTTGCATTTTACCCTCATCTAAGTCAGTAGTCCCCCTTTATCCTCATTTTCCTCACATACCCTATTATCAAGCTACTCACTATTTCTTTTTTAAAAGTAAAATCTTACTTTAGTTTGGTATTTATTATGAATTTAACAGGTCTTTTAAATTGAGCTAGAGTTTTTACGACTGATGTTGAAGTTTTTAATTCAGCGCTGTTTACAAGACTGCATAATTTTTCAGTGGGCTGCCTCAACTCTTTTCCCATAATCCTTGCTATTTTGCATGATTCTGCATAAGGTGTTAACACCTCCAAAATGTTTTTAATATAATTAAACTGCTATACTAAAAACCATGTAATAGAAATTACAATTGTGATATGACTTAAAAATAGGTAAGGCAAAGGCTAACTCAACTAATAAATGCCTTCTGTCTCAGGAAGTAGAGACAAACAGTTTTAACATTTTTAATCAGAAGCTACACTTTGGTTTCATTGTTTTCCAAAAAATGTTGTAGCCATGGACTAAAACTTTAAAGCATGTCTAAACATTCAAAGAAATAATATAAATAAGTTGTCTTCTGTTACATAATAAGTATCCTTTTAAGTCTGTCATTAAGACTCATGATGAGAAAACAACTATTATTTCTGTAACTATATATGCAAAGCTACAAGCTTAGCAAATTGCTTGATCAGTTTTAATAGACATAAAACAACCAACTAAAATGTCAAACTTACTAGACGAATTCTGATTCATCTGCACCTAAAACAGAAATGCAAACAATAAGTGCCATTAAATAAATAATTTAATTTGGTATTGAAATATTTAGTAAAATTTCCACTGTAAACTGTATTTACATTAAAAAATATATATACAGGAAAAACTTTCAGCACAAACTATACAGGAAAAACTTTCAGCACTTTTTGTTTTATAGTAAAGAATACATACACCTTTAACATTCATTTAAATATTTTTAAATATTAATTTATTAATATCTAAAGCAACTTACTATGACTTCATAATCTAAAAAGTTTAACAACAAATATTTTAAATTTCAATGTTGAAACATTACAATTATTATTTTTTTAAGTCAATAGGTAAAAACATAAAATCTTGCACTTACTGGGCTGTGTCTCTAGTAGTACATGGAAGGAAAAAAAAAGGACAGTATTCATTTAAAAATTTAAAATATATTTTCCAACTCTAATAATTTGTTTATTCCTTTCTAAATCATACCTAAATTCTACACATCTCAAACACATACATTGTTGGGGGGCGGGGGGGGGGATACTTAAGCTAGATAAGCAAATTGGGCAAAACATACTCAAGATATCCTCTTTTCACACCCAATATTAATAATTAAAATTTTTTGATTAGTATTTATTTTCTGAGCATGGAATTAATACATGTCCACTGCTTATTAACAAAAGAGAAAAGCATAAAAGAAAATTTTAAACTATCAATGATCTCATAACCCAGAGATAAATACTTATTGACATTTTGATGTATTCGAGGGCTGTCCAGAAAAAAATCCAGCCATAAATGCCTCTATTCTTCATATTGCATGCCTACATACTTTATGGACAGCACTGGTATTCCTGTAGGCTTTTATTTATTTACATGTATATTTTAAATTATTTATGCTCTTGGACAGTAAGTTAATAGTTTTACAACTTCTTACTTCATATATATACCATAATTTAATCTGAGCATTAATCTTAATGTTAATTAGTAATAATTAAACCTCAAATTAAGAAATCTGGAATGATGGGATAGCTCAGCAGGTTGAATGTTTGCCTTGCAACCACGAGGTCCAGGGATCGAATCCCGGCCCCAGCCTGTGCAAACCCATATGCTGACCTATGGTACAACTGGTAACCACCAGATGGTGGCAAAGGTTCTCACCTCCCATGCAGGAGGCCCACGGTTCAGTTCCCACCCTGCATGGCCCCACATCCACCTGTGTGGAGTGAAAACTATGTCACAACTAATGATATAAAACTATGGAGACTGCTCTGGACCCTTCCCCCTTCTCTTTCTCCCCCTCTCTCTCTCCCTCCCTCTTCTCCCTCTTCTTCCTCTCTCTCTCTCACCTTGTCTCAAGATAATAAAATAAAATTTAAAAAGCAAAGAAAAATGTCATTTTGGTGGAAAAATAGATAGTTCTAAAATTAAATTCTAAAAGTGCATGACTGGGAGACAAAACCTTTTATCCAAACAAATATATGTAATCTACTTAAAATATATATTTAAGTAATAACAAGAAATGGAGAGAACTTTTATTTTCTTCTCCATTATCAAAGAGAACAGGTTTAACATCAATTATCATGGTACAGATATACTGTCATTCTAAGACATGCTTTCCCCCTATAGTTTAACATTTTTAAATTTAAGAGTATGACATCAATGGAAAGATGTATTATGATTTTTCTCCTCAAAAGCTACAAAGTATGGCATTTTAGAACTGAGGAATTAATCACTATCACTAAGAATTCTTATCTTTGCCTTTCCTTCTATGAAATGTACAGAAAAATAAATGTTATAATGAAAAAAATGAAAGGATATAACTTAATCTTTAAATTCATTTTTACAGAATTCCTTTGTACACATAGTTCAAAAACATCGACAAAAACTTTAAAATTAGATGAGAAAAAGATTAATACTGCTAGTTCACAAAATTCTGCCTGAACACACAGCACTGTTTATAAAATACAATTGGCAATAATACTGGATTTTAAAATACTTTAAAAAAGAAGCAAAACTAAGTCATACTCCTAAGTTTACTTGCTTGTATAAAAATTATAAACTATACACATCAATGAAGCTGAATAAATAAAACCTATAAGTTAAATATCTCCTTACCCCACATGCTTAACTATTGCTAAGTGATATTTTACTTTTCATTATTCCTAAAATTAACCAGAGGCAGGTAGATGAGATATATATATATAAAAACAGACATGTACATAAGGAATACAAACGTTCATTTTATTACTTACAGTTATTGCTGGGGAAAGTGTTATATTTCCTATAGATAATTTTAATTCATCCAAGGAAGCCATTGTATGATGTGAATTATTTGGATGCATAGGTTTGATTTCTATACGATACTTCTTTGGTTCTTCATCTTCAGAATCAGAATCACTAGATGAGTAGAAATGGTTCTCTTTGGTATGTAAGTATCAGTTAAAAAAAATTTTAGTTTTTAGATTATCTGAATGCATAACTTTTTCACATTTATAAAAAGGAACAAAAACCTTTAAGAGATAAGATGAACTTTATAACAGAAATATAATACTAACTTTTATAAATAAAAGCATGTCAAATAAAAAATAGTCACATTTTATTATCATTAAAAATCTGAAGGGGAAAGCCGGGACGGCTCAGCGGGTTGAGCGCTCGCTTTGAGGCCATGAGGACCGAGGATCGAATCCCGGCTCCGGCCCAGGCAGGACCCACATGCTGAACTGGGGAGTTCCCACAGTTTGGTTCTCTAACTGTCTCTGTCTCTCTCTCTATCTGTCAAAAAGTAAAATAGAAATAACTATGCACTGAAGACAAAA
>PVKE010047394.1:0-11940 GCA_004027555.1 Craseonycteris thonglongyai | reverse complement strand
CCTCCCCTCCCTCTCTCCCTCCCCCCTCCTCCCCTTCCCTCAGGCAATCACCAAGCTATTGAGTGTGTCCATAGGTCTCTGTGGCTTTGTTACTTTCAGTTTTATATTCCACCTATAAGTGAGGTCATAAAGCGAAATAAGTCAGACTAAAAATATTTTTAACGTTTTTGTCATTATTCTTATCAACCTTACACATATACATAGATTGCTTTTCAATTTACAGTTTTTGAGATAAGATTTGCGTACTGTTAAATGCATACTTCTTTACTGTATAACTCAATGAGTTTCAACTAATTCATAAGTGTCTGTAGCTTTTATCTTTTTTACATTACATGTATATCCTTTCCATCAATCCAGAAATTTTCCTCGTGCCCCTTTCCAGTAAAATTCCACATGGTCTCATCCTCCCCTCCAATACACGGGGGGGGGGGGGGGGGGGGCAATCACTGCTCTGATTTTTCTTTTTTTTTACTATAATTTACAGTTGCCTCTTCCAGAACTTCATATACAAGAAACCATACAGTATGTACTGTTTTTGGTCTGGCTCTAGGTTTAATACTATGAGTCATTCCCATGAGAGGTGCCATATCCCTACAAATGCATAGTTTTCTCAGCCTCCTTTCTGCCTGTATCATGTAATGTTTTTATTGATATCTTTGGACGTTGGTGTACCATTCTATTCTTTGTCTTCTGTTTATCCACTCTGTCCCTTGTTCTTGTTTCCACTTTCTTGCCTTCTCTGGATTATGATAGTGCCTTCTAGTAGTCTGTTTTAATTTACCTACTGTTTTTTTGGGGTATCTCTTCATATTTAATAGTGGCTGCTCTAGTAATTATAAAATGTATACGTGACTTTCATAGTCTATTTAGAGTTCTATTTACCACTTCAAGTAAAATGTGGAAGATTTACAACCATATATTAATAGATTCCTTTTATGTTGCAGTGTCATATATATTTCATCTACGTACAATGGAAACCCCTCCACACAATGTTATATTCTCTGCCTTCAGCAGTCATACCTATTTTCAGGAAATTAATAGGACCAAATTAGCCTAGTACTGTGTTTACCCAGACATTTATCATTTATGTTGCTCTTCCTTCATTCCTGATATCCTGAATTTTCCTCTGGAATCAGTGCTTCCACCTGAAGAATTTCCTTTAGGAGGCCTGTTGGTGATGAATTCCTTTAGTTTTTCTTCATCTGAGAATGCTTTATTTTGTCTTCATTCTGGAAAGGTATTTTTGCTGGCTATATATAGAATTCTGGTTGGCAGTCAATTGCCTTTTAAAGAGGTTGTGCTACCGTATTATGACTTCAACAGTTTTACAAGAGAAGCCCATACATATTAAAATCAATGTTCTCTTATTTCTAAGACATCATTTTTCTCTGGCTCCTTTTAAATGTTTTGTTTATCTTCGACATTCAAGTAATTTGATTATAATTCTTCTGATACTAGTTTTCTTTGAGTTTATCTTTTCTAGGGTTCACCAAGCTTCTTGAATCTAAAAATGTTTTGAATGTTATTTTTTCTCTATATATGTTTTCTGCAGCAGTCTTTTTCTCCTCTCCTCTGGGATTCCCAATGACACGAACATCACACCTTTGGATATTGTCCCACAGCTTCCTGAGTGTCTGTTCATTTTTCAATATTTATCCTATTTTTCAGATTGGATCATTTCTATTGATCTATCTTTAAGTTTGTTCAGTGTTCCATCTGTCATCTCCATTCTGTTATTGATCCCATCAGTGAATTTTTAATATCATACACTGTATTTTTTTCATTCCAAATCTCTCTTGAGATATACAAGTATGAGTGTCTATATAAAATTTCCTATTTCTCTGCTGAAATTTTCTTTCTTGAAAATTGGTCACATTTCCTCAGTTCTTTGTATGCCAAATAATTTTGGATTGTGTTCTGGACATTTCAAACATTATACTGTGAGACTCTAGGTTCCATTAAAATACTCGAGAGTGCTGGTAGTTTTGTTTCAAGAGATGACCGACTGCATCAGGTATAGTAAGCAAGTTCCGTCGTGCCTTCTCTGGGCAGTAGTTGTGATGTCAGCACAACTTTTCAAACCGTTACAGTGCTATGTGCCTGCCCTGCCACTCAGGGATTAGTCAGTCTGGCACTTGGACACTGACTTATATTGTAATTCAGCTCCTAATACCTTTGACACACTGGTGTGAGACTCAAGTGCAGCCTGAGGGAGCCTGGGACCCGGGGTGTTATGATGGTTTCTCTCTTCTCTGTGAGACTTCTCTCACACTCTCCAGCTCCCACAAAGTGTGTGACAAGTACCTCTGACCAGAAAACCTGGTTTCTCTCAGAATAGCTTTCTGCACTGTCACATGAGCTTCCCATGAGGCAAAATGGCAAGAAAAAGTGGGGAAAATGACAAGAACTCCCCCCTGACACTTCTTAGGCCACAGGGTCTCCACTTCCCCATCTTTTTTATTATAAAGACGAGGGCTTTTGATGGCTCGTCACAGCAGCTTCCCTGTAGCCTCGTGATTCTGGCTGCCTCAGGACAGAGCTGGAAGAGAAAAAAGAAGCAAAGATCAAAAAAGGGGATATTCCCTCACACGCTGTCTGGTTTACAGAAACCCCTTTTCCAATCCTCTGGCCAAAAAGAGGTTTTCTTGGAGTTTTTGTATCAGTTCCCACTGCGCTGTTCCATGACTGAGGTCACCCGCAGATCAAAGCCAGAAGATAAAGGAGAGAACAAAATAGGAACTCACCCCCTTACAGATCTTTCTTCAATTTTGGACTTCCTCTCCAATATTCTTGTTTGGGTTGATTTTTTCTAAGTCCTCAGATTTTTTTTTTTTTTTAAAAAGCTAATTTTCTAATTTTGTTGGGAACTTTTCATTAATTATAATTTAGTGGGAAAGATAGACAGAGTAGGCTTATTCTAATCTGGCCAACACAGGAAAATCCTCATTTATTTTTTTAATAGTTTGTATTAAAAAAGAATCCCTATACATTTGGCACTTTATGTAATTTTTTGTGGTCTTTTTTTACTTTTTTAATTATAGTTGACACAATAGTACATTGTTGTCATAGTGATTAGACATTTATATACTTTATGAAGTGATCCCCCTGGTAAGTCTAATATTCATCTGACACCATACCTAGTTATTATTATTGACTGTATTCCCTGTGCTATACTTTACATTCCTGTCACTGTTTTAATAACTGGCAATTTGTACATCTTAATTCTTTTTCCTTTTTTACTCATCCCTTTAACCCCTTTTCATCTGGCAACCAACCATCAGTTGCCTGTGAGTTTGCTTTTGTTTCATTTGTCTGTTTTGTTCTTTAGATTCCATGTATAACTGAGATCATATGGTATTTGTTGTTCTCAGTCTAATTTATTCCACTTAACATAATACTCCCTACGCCCATTCCTGTTGTCACAAATGGTAAGAGTTCATTCTTTTTATAGCCCAGTAATACTCCATTGTAACATGTACCACATTCTCATTCATCATCTATCAGTGGACATCTGATTACTTCCATATCTTGACTATTGTAAATAATGCTGCAATGAACATAGGGGTTCATATGTCTTTTTGAATTAGTGTTTTGGATTTCTTCAGCTAAATACCCCCAAAGTGGAATTGCTAGGTTATAAGGTAGTTCTATTTGTAATTTTTGAGGAACCTCCATATTGTTTTCCATAGTGACTGCACCAATTTGCAATCCCACCAACAGTGCAATGGACTTCTCTTTTCTCCACATCCTCACCAACACTTGTTGGTTTTTTGATAATAGCCATTCTGACAGGTATGAGGTGGTATCTTATTGTGGTTTTAATTTACATTTCTCTGATGATTAGTGATGCTGAACATCTTTTCAAATGTCTACTGGACATCTACTTGCACTCTAGAAAAATGTCTATTTAGGTCTTCTGCCCAGCTTTTAATTGGTTCATTTATTTGTTTGTTTGTTTGTTGGTGTTAAGTTGTGTGAATTTCTTATATGTATTGGAAATTAATCTCTTCCTGGATATATCAGTTTCAGCTTTATTTTTGAAAAATATATTTTGTTGGGTTTAGAATTTTAGGTTTCTGTGTGCCAGAGGTTGGTTGGAGGGGTGTCAGTTCTCAATACATTCTAAAGATATCATCCTACTGTTTTGGGGACCTCCTAGTTGCTGATGAAGTCAGCCTTAGGGGATACCAGGATGGCTCAGCAGGTTAAGCACTGGCCTTGCAGCCCCAGGGTCCAAGGATTGAATCCCAGCTCTTGCAGACCCATATGCTGAACTGGGGTGTGCCCCCAGTTCAGTTCTCGCTGGGGAGAGCTTCCCATGTGGGAGGTCCCTGACCAAAATTTCTGCTCTGCATGTTCCCGCGCCCACCTGTGGAATGAAACTATGTAATAGAAAACTAATGATATTCAACAATGGACACTGCTCTGGGCCCTCCCCCTTCTCTCTGTCTCTCTCTGTCTCTCTCTCTGTTAAAAACAATAAAAGAAAGAAAGAAAGAAAGGAGGGAGGGAGGGAGGGAGGGAGGGAGGGAGGGAGGGAAAGAAACTCAGCCTTAACTCTTACCGTCTCTTTTTTTATGATAATGCACCTTTTTTTAATATGAGAAGCTCTATAATGATCATATACTTTTTTCATTAGCTTATTTGAAGATTTTTTTGTCCGATGTTTCTAGATATAGTTTTCTTCAACTATGTTGTAATTGAGCTTGATGGATCTGTTTTGATGTCCTTGACCAGTTTTAGAAAATTCTCTGCCATTATCTCTTTAATTGTTTTGGCTGCTTCATTCTTTGTCACCGTTTGACATTGTCCCACATGCCCCTAATGCTCATGCCCTTCTCCATTTTATTTTACTTATGCTATACTTTTTTTTTTTAAGATTTATTTTTACTGTTTTTGACAGAGAGAAATACAGAGAGACAGGAACAGAAGGGTAAGGACCCAGAGCAGTCGCCATAATTGTACATCTTCAGTTTTTGACATGGCTTCGTTCCACACAGGTGGGCAGGGGCTATGCAGGGTGGTAACTGGGCTGGGGGCCTCCCACATGGGAAAGACACCTCAGTTAAGCATAAGGGTCCACAAATGTCAGGGCTTGGATTTGATCTTTGGTCCCCAGGGCTGCAAAGTGAGCACTTAACCCACTGAGCCATCCCTGCTTCCCCCATACTACACTTTCTATTGAACTGTCTTCCAGGTCACTAATCTTATGAGCATACTGTGCTGTGTCCAATCTGCTGTTAAATACATCTACTGTCTTAATTTTAGGTGTATTTTTTTTGAAGCACAAGAGATTTATTTGAGGGTGGGTAGCATATAAGGGGTTAGGTGTATTTTTTAACTCTAGAATGATCATTTGATTCTTTTAATTTAGATTCTACATTCTTTTTAGATTCTGAACTTTTTTTATCTTACCATATAGTCTTCTACATTCACCAACATATTAAACATAGTCCATTCAAAGTTGTTTTGTGATGATTAAGTCTAGAAAGACTGTCATATCTCAAAAAAAAACTGTGGACTAGGCCTTTGGTACTCAGAGTGTAATGGAATCAAATATATAGGAAACCCATTACACTGTTTATTCAGCTATATTGGTAAGACTTCTATCAGTGGAACTGAGACTGTTCAAAAATGTAAAGAGATATGGGCCCCCAACTCTTTATGGGCAAGAAGCAGTATGAGAAAGTTGCTAAAAGTGTCTATCATCCAATGTCCTCTTCAAAAGTAACCAAGGAAAGAAAGTACTTTCAAAGGGCAGAATCTAGAGGTATAAGAATAAATAGACTTGGAGGAAAGTTCAAAGGAAAGGAGTCAGGGCCAATCAAGGAATGTTGTCCACCCTCAGAGTAGATGGTGATGGCAACATTTGTTCAGGGGATTTCAGAATTACTAGGAATCAGTGACTACTGTATTCTTCCCAGTCTTTCTATTTTGTTTTTTTGGTTTTTTTTTGGTTTTTTTTTTGTGGGGGGGTGTTGTTGTTGTTTGACAGAGAGATACAGAGAGACAGAGAGAAGGTGGAGGGCCCAGAGCAGTCTCCATAGTTGCACATCACTGGCTTTCAACATAGTTTCATTCCACAGGTGAGCACAGGGCTGTACAGGGCAGGGACAGGGCTGGGAGCATCCCCCATGGGAGGCACGCCCCCCCACGAGCTGGGGACCAAACCTGGGGCCTCCACATGAGAAGTTCACCCCAGCAAGAACTGAACTGGGGGCTTCCCACATGGGAAGCACACCCCAGCTCAGCACATGGGTCCACTCGGGCTGGGGCCGGGATATGATCCCCAGACCCCAGGGCTGCAAGACAAGCGCTCAACCCACTCAGCCAACCCTGCATCACCATTCTTTCTATTTTGGAATGGGCTTGTTTACTAGGGTTACCTTGATCCATTTTCAGCACTATGTGTTGAGTATGGATGGAAAGATAACTCTTATTGCTGTTGTTGTGATGGTTGGTTTGTGTACTTCTGGATTAAGAGAAACTGCATCCTCACTTTCATCTTGATCATGAACTCCTAGACTTTGTGGCTAATGCCATCACTGCCTAAAACTTCTGGTGATCCTGGGCTAGGGTGACCATGTTGTTCATGTTGAAAGAATATGGAAAATTGTAGCAATAAAAGTAGACCATGATAGATTGTAATGATGATCCCAGATCCTCATTCCTCCATAAATCCACACCATTTGCAATCTAACTCTACTATGCTCTTCCATTATGATTAGGGTGACTTGAACTGCCCCTTGACCTTGGCCCTAATCGTGTGTTGTGCTTCAGCCAAGGGGATGTTAACAGATGTGGCACAAACCAGGGTTAAACTGTCTTACATATCAGAATTAGTACTTCGCTTGCTTCTGCTTTGCCATGAGGAGGACATTACCATACTAGCTTATAGTCCCAAGAAGAGGATGAGACACATGTGGAGAGGAGCCCAATTTGGATCTCTAAGTAAACACAGCCAAGATTATGGGTGCCAACTAGCTGATCCAAATGCAAAAGCATATTATCTGCCACTTAGTGACTTATGTTGTTTATCTACAGCATTGTTGTGACAATAGAGTGCTAATACACTCTCTAGTAAATATTTTATGTATTCATTTGATCCTTTTCTTATGCCACTAAAATATAAGTTCTACAAGGACAGAAATTTTTTTCTGCCTTATTTCTGTTGTACGTTCAGTACTCCCAACCACTGCCTGGCACAAAACACTTTTCTCAAAAGTATTTGTAATACATGAATAAATCTCAGATTAAGATAAATGTTTTCCACATCCCACAGTTTGGATGACACAGTAGATTGGTACCTGACTCATGTTGAAGAATTCTGAAGTCTGAGGGTCAGGTTAGCTAAATCTCTTCACAGCAGAGAAAAAAGAGTGGCTGGATTAGGATTGAGCTGAATCCCAGAGGAAAGGATTCATGTTTCTTTGGTATGCTGGGTAGACCAAAGGAAAGAGAAAGCTGTGATGTGTTGATCTTAAGATCTGTTTAGACAGCCTCCATGAAAGACTAAAGGACATCAGAAAGAAGCTAGGTATTCTAGTATTCCTAGAGACTAAAGATTTTATGAGAATAGAGATGCAGTGGTCTTTATCAAGGAAAGATTCAGTAGAACATCGTCAGCACCTGGAAATAGGACAGTATTGTTCTTAAAGAACTCACAAATATATTCACAAGACAGAGTCTTCTTATCTGTTTACCCTAGAAAACCCAACCCACAGAACATTCCTGTTCTCTTCATACTCCAATTCCCATGGGTCAGAAAATATAGTTCACAAGATAGAGGAGAACAAACAGAAGCACAAGCTGTAGAAACACAAGGAGCTAACTTTTACACCTTCTATGTTTGTGGACTTCTCAACATCTACAACCCTCTTGAGTAAGAAAGGGAAAGAGGCCTCAGAGGTAAATAAAATATAGAAATTTACCTGATGAATAGACTGGCTGGTATAAGGCCTGCCTGAATGCTTATTCAGGTACAGGGAACTGACAAGCCCCAAAGGATATATTGAAAGAAAAAATAATAATGGGATTAAATATGCCATATTAACATATATCATTTCAAGTGCTCAACATAAGTATTCTAATATAAAAGAAACTTACAATATGATGCAATGTGATAATTGATCGATTTAATATGGTCATGAAAATGATTGCTCCAGTAGTACTACCCCATTTCAGATGCATAAGAAAAGGTTTTTTTTCTCAACTAATTTTTCATGTTTTCATAAAATGAGAGTCTTCATTTTTTAAGGTTTTGCTTTTAATACTGGAAGCTGAATTCAAGAAGGCTTTCAAACAAAACAGAATCAGACTCATAAATACAGAGAACATTTTGAGGGTTGCCAAATGGAAGGAGGGTTGGGGGATGGGTGGAAAAGGTAAAGGATTAAGTACAATTTGTAGTTACAAAATAATCACGAGTATGTAAAGTACAGCAGAGAGAATGTAATCAATAATATTGTAACAACTATTTATAGTGCCAGGTGGGTACTAGACTAATTGGGGTGCTCACATCACAAACTATATATTTAACCACTACACTGCACACCTGAAATTAATATAAAATAATATTGAATATAAGGAAGCCAGATGGCTCAGTGAATTAAATGCTCATTTTGCAGCCCTGGGGTATAAGAATTGAGTCCCGGCCCTGGCCCATGAGGACCCATATGATGAACTGGGGTGTGCTTCCCATGTAGGAGGCCCCCAGTTCATTTCTTGCTGGGCAAGCTTTTCATTAGTGAAGGCCCCAGTTAGGCTCCAGCCTTGGTTAGGTTCCGGCCCCCAGCATGCTTCCCATGCAGGAGGCTCTCAGCCTGGTTCCTGCCCTGCACAGCCCTGCACCCACCTGTGGAGTGAAATTATATCGAAAACTAATGATGTGCAACTGTGGAGACTGTTCTGGGCCGTCCCCATTCTCTCTCTCTCTCTCTCTCTCTCTCTCTCTCTCTCTCTCTCTGAAAAACAATAAAAATAAAATTTTTTAAAAAAGAATATTTCTGATTGTTGTGTGGAAAACAGATTATAGGAATCAAGAAAGAAGTAGGCAGACGAGTGAGACTCTGTTTCAATACTTCAAGATAGGAATGACAGTGTCTTCAACTTGAGTGGCTATAAAGATAAGGAAATTGACTAACCTGAGAAATATTTTATCATTTGATTGAAAGAATTCATTGATAGGTTGGATGTGAAAGGTGAGATAATGTGACAAATCAATGATAATTTCTCTGGATAATGTCTTTCTATTGTATTATTTCTTCCATTAAATAAAACCAGTAAATCTAAACTACAGACTATGGAAGAAGCTAAAAGCAGATAACATAATTTTTAAGTCTTAGATAGGCAAGATCTAGTATCTCATAAGAATCCAATCTGAATATTCAAACCCTAAATACTGGCAGAATTCTGACAAGATAATACATTATTGATCCTTTTCTAGAAGTAGCAGAGAATTCTGGGGATCAATAATTCAAAATGTTTATAATCAAATAAACTTACACAGACATGACAAATCTCAAATGCTATCAATGTAATCATATCCTTAACTTTGGCAACAATATTTTTCCTGATGAGCCCCTCAAAAGTAGACAGTAGAGATGCCATGAAAGCTCAGCGGTTGAGTGCTTTACCTCACAAGGTCCAGGGTTTGATTCCCAGCCCTGGCTGGTGCAAACCCCATATGCTGAACTGTGGTTCAGCTGGTAACCATCAGGATGGCTCATCAATGAAGATTCTCACCTCCCATAGGGGAGGCCCCCAGGTCAGTTCCCACCCCGTGTGGACCAACATCCACCTGTGTGGAATGAAACTATGTCACAACTAATGATGTACAACTATGAAGTTTGCTCTGGGCCGTCCTGCCTTCTCTCTTTCTCACAGAGGTGACCATGTAGGATGTGGGACAACGTAGACCCTCCTCGGGAACAGAACTGAGATCCAACAGAATTGTGTGACAGACCTCCCTGCTCTTCCAGCTTGATCAGGACATGCTCTGAACCTTTTGCTCATTGCTGATTAGTCTTGTTGGGGTTATGCTACTATGTCCTTCTGTGTTGAAGGGAGCTGAATTTATTATTTCGCCATAGTTTGTAGGGCCATAAAATCTACATCCATGGCAGAAAAAGAAGTTCATATCATCAGAGACCTTGGACTTGGAGGTCAGTGTGATTTGGTATTTTCTCCCTAATGGGACTAATGAACTTTGGTTGTACACGGCCTACATAAATTCTACTTAGAGGTTAGCATCCTCTGAATATTTTTCTTTCATGTTCTTTTTTAATTGTTTTTTTCAGTTACAGTTGACATTCAGTATTGTTTTATATTAGTGTCAGGTACTTAGCATAATAAGTTAGACATTTACATAATTTATGCAGTGATCCCTTTGATTAGGTAAGTCTAGAATCTACTTGGCACTATACATAGTTGTTGCAACATTATTGACTATATTCTCCATGCTGTACTGAACTTTTTTTATTGTTTTTGACAGAGAGAAAGGGAGAAATAGAGACAGAAAGAAAGAGGGCGAGGGTCCAGAGCAGTCTCCAGAGTTGTACATCATCGGTTTTCGATACAATTTCACTTCACAGATGGGCACAGGGCTGCAAAGGCAACAACCAGGCCAGGGGCTTCCCACATGGGAGGCACACCCCTGCAAGCTGGGGGCCTACTATGTGAAAGCAAGCCCAGGATTGAAGCCAAACCATGGGGCTCCCACGTGGGAAGTTCACCCCAGTGAGAACTGAACTGGGGGCACACCCCAGTTCAGCATATGTGTCCACATGGGCCGGGGCCGGGATTCGATCCTCAGTCCCCAGGGCTGCAAGATGAGCACTCAACCCACTGAGCCATCCCAGCTTCCCCTGTACTGAATTTTTTAACAAAATAAGAAACTGAGATAAACAGAGAAAAAGCAAAACTTCATGTAACAGAACCTTCTATAATAGATTATAGTTGTTGTTGTTGTTGTTGCCACTACTATTATCTAGACAGCCTTGCTCTTTTCCCAAACTTGATTTGGAAAAAAAAAGAGAAAGTCTTCATCCTTGATACAGAGTGGGTTCAAACCCAAGGCCTAGCCAATTAGAGTCCCCTATCTGCATGTCTAAAGTGATTGGTTGAAATATTGGAGTGTCAGGGATGCCGGAATGGCTCAGCAAGTTGAGCACTTACTTTGTAACCCCAGGGTCTGAGGATAGAGTTCCAGTCCAGACCCATATGCAGAACTAGGGTGTGTTTCCCATGTAGGGGGCCCCAGTTTGGTTCTTGCTGGGGCCAGCTTCATGTGGGAGGCCCCAGCCGGGTTCCCACCCTGCACAGCTCTGCACCCACCTGTGTCAAATGAAACTATGTTGAAAAACTGATGACATACAACTATGGAGACTGCTCTGGGCCCTCCCCCTTCTCTCTCTGTCTCTTTCTGTCTCTATCTCTCTCTGTCAAAAGCAATAAAATAAATCTTTTTTAAAAAAGAGAAACTAGAGTGTCACTCAAGCTGAGCGTTCTCCACACGTTAAATTGGAGCTGACATAATGGTCACTTGCTATTTAGGGGATTGAATGAAAATATGAGTTGGCCATTTTCCTAGCCATGCAGAAAATGCTGACTGCCCAAAAGAAAATAAGGGGAAATATAGGAAAAAACAGAACTCAGAGAAGACTAGAGCATGAACAGGAGAATGCAAATACAGACAAAGAGAAACAGACACAGAGACAAGCAACATAAAGAGAGAATATAGAGAAAGACACTGGACAGATGACAGAGAGCTACAAAACGACAATAAGGCACATACGCCAATATATTCAGAAATAAAGAGGTGGATAGAGGGACATTCTGAGAGAAAGACACAACAGATAATAGATACAATGAAAGGAAGGGTCATATAAAGAGAAGACGGGAGAGAAAAATCAGAGGAAAAGACAGAGAAAGAGAGAAATT
>PVKE010047393.1:0-11939 GCA_004027555.1 Craseonycteris thonglongyai | reverse complement strand
CTCCTAATTACGAGGCACTGGCCAATGAAATGCAATGCCAAAGATCACACTGACAGATTGTTTTTTTTTATGTTTTATGTTTTTTTAAATGATTTTATTATATGTGTGTTTTTTATTTACTTTGTATTACGTTTTGTATATATGTTTCTTTTTGTGTATATAATTTGTACAATAAATTTATTATTTTAAAATTATTTTTGTTTATTATTTTTTATTCTTGTTCAGTAATAAATATTCTTAGAAATAGCTGGTGCCCGCCGCCCTACTGATATTTTAGAATGCGCCCTAGGGTATAAAAAGGTTGGGAACCCCTGATCTAAGGATACTTCTCAGTCCTCATCGTGTTTAATCTCTAACAGCATTCTGCCTGATGGTCACTTCCTCCTTGAAACTCTTTTTTTTTCCTTTGACTTTGACATCGAGTTTTTCCTTCGGTGTTCTGTATGCTCCTTCTCTGCTCTGCCCAGCCATGCATCCTGTATTTCAGGGGTGGCCAACCTTTTGACTTTCCTGGGCCACACTGGAAGAAGAATTGTCTTGGGCCACACATAAATACACTAACACTAACAATAACACGAAGCAAAATATAGTGCTTTAAGAACATTTACGAATATGTGTGGGGCCCCACGCAAAGCCACTCTGTGCTGCATGTAGACTGTGGGTAGGACAAGATTGTGTAGTTCCTCATGGCTTAATCATTCCTGGTGCTTGTTCCTTCAACTCTTTCCTTCCTTTCCCCTCTCTTTCCTCACTGCCCCTCCCCTTCCCTTTCATCTCTTCTCACTTTATACCTAAAAAACAAAACAAACAAAGAAACAAACGTAAAAACTCCTGCTGTTGATTCTAAAATCAAAATCTCCAGCCCATACTTTTTATCTAAACACCAGACCTACCTGTCTAAATTCCTCTCCTTTATGGACATATCCATTCCTCTCTTTCAAACCCACTTCCACATCACCACTGTCCACCCAGGTCTATAAATGAGAGACCTAGGAAATATCCTGATAGCTCCTCTCTTTTACTTACCCTTTCAAATCTACTCAGTCACTTCTTTATTTCACCCCCTGATAGCTTTTCTTTATCATGAGTGCACTTGGCTCTACCTTCAAGGCTAAGCCAGCAGAACCTTTCACATGGACTATACTAGGGATTGCTGTTATAGGCTAGAATCATCTCCAGACCAGTTTTCTCACATCTGTTCTTGTTTTTCACTTAACCATTATCCACATTGCAGCCAGAGTAATTGAGTCATCTTTTCACGATAGAAATTTAATTATGTGCTATTCCCCTTTTTAAGTTCAAATTATTATTTTTTTAATATTCAGAATGATAAATTTAATTCTATTTTGTAATCTACATGTGTAGAATACTATGTAACAATCAGATATGGATATATTAGTATCTGATATATTAGTATATTTTAAATAATGTTCTTTCTGAAAACACTAGGAATTATGACAGATTTTTGTTAGCTCAGTATTCAGGTGTCCCAAAGTTTGAGATCTCTTTCTAAAGAAAGAAAAATATAGGGGAGGCCGGGATGGCTCTGTGGGTTAAGTGCTCGCTTTGCAGCTCTGGGGCCCGAGGATTGAATCCCGGCCCCGGCTTTTGCGGACCCACATGCCGCCTGTGCCGCTCCCCGCCCACCTGTGTGGAACAAAACCATGTTGAAAAGTGATGACAGACAACTATGGAAACTGCTCCGGGCCCTCCCCCTTCTCTCTGTTTCTCTCTGTCTCTGTCAAAAACAATAAAATAAATCTTAAAAAAAAAAGAAAGAAAGAAAAACACAGGCATGAGCTGAATAAGTCCTGAGTTAAAGGGTATATTATTGATTTATGCTCAAGAAAGAAAAGGACTCATGCACATTCTTAAATAACTCACATTTCAAGTTTTAAGCATTGACTCTTACTATGTGAAAGTAGTCCTGTTCTGTTGAGGAAAATTTATGAAAAGGACTCACCCACTTTTAATACATTGAAGTCCATTTTAACTTTGATAATTGTGGCTACCTTTTGTGGAATATTTGGTGAGATGGAAGTGGGAATGAGAATGAGAAAAAAAAAAGGAATGCTTTATGACGTTGCATGTCATCCTTTATGCAGAGGCCGTGGTAATCCTCTCTGTATTGTTCTAATTTTAGCATACCTGCTGCCAAACCTAGCACCACGATCAGTCTTTCACCAGGCCACCAGTTCCTGCATGGTCTGACTGCTACTGACCCTTACAGCCTGTTGTCACAAGATGCTTTCCCCTGTGGTTCTGCGGTAGCTACACTGTCATTCTTTCCATTCCTGGGAATGTACCGAGTGCATGCTGCCACAGGAGCTTTGTACCTGCTATGTCCTCTGCCTAGAATGTTTTTCTCATTCCCCCAGCCCTCATTGCACATGACTTTACATAGTTAACTACTTCTTACTCTTAAGATCTCAGTTTAAATATCGTTTCTTCAAGGAAGTTAATACCACCTAAATATTGTTAATATCAATAAAATATTGTTATAAAATGAATACTACAATTCCTCCTGCCATCATATTAATAATTGATAGTTCCTCAATCAGGTGAGGCTTCTTCATTATCTTTTATAATATATTGCACTTGATAGCATTTAACAGCTATAATTATACCTTATTTGTGTGTTTATTTGATTAATATTTGCTAGACTATAAGTTCCATGACAGCAGGAAACATGCCTTTTTTGGTTACCATTTTTCTCCCTGTGCCTATCATGGTGCCTCTAGAAATTAGTCTTGGTAAAATGCAGGTCACCTGGTTGAATGAAAGCCAAAGATAACCATATATTTGCAAATTGCTCTTCCAGGTGCCAGATGGTAAGCTGGTAAATCTTTAGTCCGAACACATTATAAGCAGGTTCTGTAGAAATAGCTTTTTTGTCTTTCAGGATGAGCAAAGTGGCCAGCCTATATCATTGCACACTTGTCTGTAAGATATAGAAACAATGGACTGTCTGCTGGTCAATATTCGATACCTTTTCTTAATAAATGTCATGATATTAAATATCAGCACATTTTAAGACAGTATTTTTTCAAGTTTTTTATTTATGACCTAATTTATCTCATGTTCTAGACACACACACACACACACACACACTCTCTCCTGAAATAAAACTTTGGCCATCAATCTTTTCCATGGCTACATATTGTATTAATTTTTATTCTGTTCTCTTCTACTTTATGCTATGCTATTTTATTTATTTTTAAGTATCAGTTAATAGTAATTTAACTGATTTCCTACTTGGAAAAGGTCTTTGAGAAAATATATATTTTTTGAAAGCTGTGGCTTTTAATATACAGTAGACGGTCTGTTAACCAGAATGCAAGCAACCAGAAAAAACAACAAAGATAGTACTTTAAATAAAAATTAAAATAAAATCAATTTCTAGCAAAATATAAGTTTAAACTTGGCACACCGAACCATGAGTACACCCAGCTTTGCCAACCACATTTGTCTCCCACTCACGTCAATTCACTGTGTGTAAACATACTGGTACTGGTTGGTTGGGATTGATTATCACTCAAATTTTGTGTTCTCACCCAACCCCAAGTATGCTAAAACAGGTCCCAAGTAAGCATAGTGCTTACCCTTATGCAGAAGATAGAAATATGCAAGAGGCTTGAGAAAGGTGAGAATTGTGCAGTGCCCATGGAAGAATTTCCTGTCGATTCATCCATGATCTATGACATCAAGGCTCAATCTCAGAAGATAAAGGAGTTTTATGTTAAGTCAGAAAGTGACAAGAGTGTGGAGAAACATCATATTCTTCATGCACCGAAAATGGAAGTGCTTGACCAGGCCCTGTATGAGGGTTTTTTACTGAAAAGGTCTGAGGGTGGTTGTATGTCTGGACCCATGTTGCAGGAAAAAGTGAGAGACTTCCGTAAGAAAATGAACATTGAAGGTCAGTGTTCATTTTCAAGTGGCTGGCTCACCTGATTCAAGGTTCGTCATGAGGTCTGTAAGCTGGACTTGTCAGGTGAGCAGAAACTGATTTTGAGGCTGTAGCTTCACTTTGTGATGTGTTTAGTGAATTGGTTGCAGAAAATGGCTTGACCTCAGAGCAGATTTATAATGCAGATGAGACTGGATTAATGTGGGGGAGTGTCTGCCTAATTCTACTTTGGTCTGGTGGTAATGAGAAGGTAGGTCATGGGTTCAAACTAAGTAAAGAGTTTATACAATGTGCACGCTTGTGCAAATGCATCAGGAAATCATAAGGTAAAATTGTATATAATTGGCAAATTTGCTAAATCAAGTTGCTTTAAAGGCATCCCTAACCTTCCTGTAGATCATGCATAGAGTAACAGTTGAATGGATGCAGAAATTTTTACCAAGTGGTTTCATTATTCATTTGTCTCCAGTGTTAAAGAATATGTACAAAAGAAAGAAATACCAGAGAATAGCAAAGTTCTGTGGCTCCTGGATAACTGTCGCACACATCCTCCTGCAGAAGAGCTGGTTAATGTCAACATTTTCTTATGTTATCTTCCAGCTAACCTCACAAATCTGATCCAACCAGAGGATCAGGGAGTGCTACAGAATGTAAAAATGTTTTACAGGTGTGACTTCACAAAAAAATGACTAATTTTGATGGGACAATTCTGGACTTTCAGAACAAAATAGAATCTCAAAGGTGCTAACTGCACTGTCAGTTGTGCTTGGGATTCTGTGAGAAGTGAAACATTATGGAAACAATGGAGAAAGTTGTGGCCAGCTGTGATGTCTCTGGAGTCCTCCTCCTCCATCCACTTTGAGGGGTTTCCAGTCAATAGTGCAGCTGCCAGTAGCAGAGTTTATGATGAAATCTGAGTTATTTGACTCTGCTACCAACACAATGAATTTGTCTCTAGATGAACTCGGCTATTGGCTTGCTGTGGATGAAGCTATTCCAATAACTCATATACTTAGTACAGAAGACATCATAGAAGCTGTTGTGAATTGTGGAAAAATCAATGTTCCAGAGGAGGAAGAGAGTGATGGCGATGGGTGTGAGCTTGAAAACATTCCCTGGCAGAGAGTCACTGCAGCATTTGAAACTGTAACAGCTTTTGCAGAACAGCAACCATTCTTCACTTCTCAACATGTTATGCAGCTGCACACTATGCAAAACCTGACTTCACTTGAGAGATGTTTTTTCAAGAAAGCTGCACATGGGTTTGCCAGTCCAGCATCATCTACTAATGTAGATCCAAAATCACTACCTCCACTTCTCCTGATCCTGTCATAGCTACATCATCAGATCCTAATGATCCTGATGGGATGTCTACCCAGTAAACTCTACCCATACTGTAACAATTTTAAGTGTGTAGGTGCATGTTTTTTCCTAAGTTACTTGAAGTTAATATTGTTAGTGAAGGTCATTAAGTTGAAAAGTTTATTAACTACCATTTAACTAAAATTGCACAATGCATTCACATAACTTAAAAAAAATTTTTTAAATTGTTTTTGACATAGAGAGAGACAGAGACAGAGACAGAGACAGAGAGGGGGAAGGTTCAGAGCAGTCTCCATAGTTGCACATCATTGGTTTTTCCACATAGTTTCATTCCACAGGTGGGCACGGGGTTGCACAGGGCAGGAACTGGGCCGGGGTCTCACCCCGATGAGAACCGAACTGGGGACACTCCCCAGTTCAGCATATGGGTTGGCACAGGCTGGGGCTGGGACTCGCTCCTCGCTCCTCAGGGCTGCAAAGCGAGCGCTTAACCCACTGAGCTATCCCGGCTTCCCCTCACAAAACTTTTTATAAAAAAAAGCTGTTATGTTTGTCTTTATTTGACTTAATTTTCTTTAGTTACTATATTTCAATATGAATGGTAAGGCAATATAGAGTTTATGGTATGGTATGGAATAATATGGGGTATAGTATTAGTTAGGCCTATTCTTAGTAGTAACTCTCAAGCAACCAGAAACTACATTTATCTGGCATCTACCAATCCCTGTGGGTGCCAGTTAACTGAGAGTCTACATAAAATAAATGGCATTTCATAAACTTTTCAACTTATTGAACTTCGCTAACAATATTAACTTCAAGTAACTTAGGAAAAAACATGCACATACACACTTAAAACTGTTACAATCCTTAATAAATTGAGATGGGATATACATTTTGTTTCAAATCAAAAAAGTTATTTTGACTAAAGAAACAAAAATGTTTTTGAGGGTCTAGAACACTATCATTTAAAATAGAGGAGTGTTAATATATAAAAATTGTTTTTCAACTAGTACCGTATTTTAAAATATAATTTTGAGAAGTTTTTGATGTTTTTGAATTTCTTTATTTTTGAATCTAAAACCATGTTGTGCCCTATGTACATTAAATTTGGTTTTGAGTCCATAAATCGAAGTGTCAGAAAGATTTTGATAATGTTTATGTGCAGTTTTGGATAGAGGAATATAACACAGAAAATGTAAAGAAAATTGAAACTCTTGCATTTGTTATTAGTTCATGACCTTAGATTTGTAGAGCCAACTTTTGAGGGGTGCTTAAAATACCAGATTGGTGGTATGCCATGGCCAGTTGGAGATGCTAGGACGGTTAACATTAATTCACTTTCATGTCTTCTTTTTAGAATGAAATATACAATTTGGCATTAACACAGTTTTATAAGACACACATTCTCTTAGAAATGTTTTAAAAGAAAGGAAAAGGTACATTTTCCATTCATCTTTAATTTATAATTTATCAGTACACTGTCACAATGGATTTGAGAAGTTTCCCATGAGCTATAAATCTGTATTCACATCATGTAGGCTATCAGGGTTAATTGTACACAGACCTCTCATTTGACTTCCCAATCTAGTTGCTCGGAGTAAATGTGGAGGAAAGTGGCTTCGTGATTACTTCACCTGATCGGAAGAATGTTTCTACTTGGTTAAGTTTTCTTTGTCCCTTTATAGAAAAGTCTCAAGAATTTTACTCTGGAAACTAGGAGCAATTAGATTAATTTACATACTTTTTTTCTAACAGCTTTTTTATAAATAATTTTAAATTATGATTTATAAGGTGTTCATAGTTATGCCTTCAGTTCATTTTCTTTTTTTTAATATATTTTTATTTATTTATTTTTATTTTTGACAGAGAGAGAGATACAGAGACAGAGACAGAGAGAGAACTGAACTGGGGGAACTCCCCAGCTCAGCATATGGTTCCGCACGGGCTGGGGCTGGGACTCGATCCTCGGTCACCGGCGCTGTAAAGTGAGCGCTTAACCCACTGAGCCATCCTGGCTTCCCCCAGTTCATTTTCTTAATGACCCAAAGCCCCATATACAAAACATTTTTAACAAAATTTTAGCAACTGTTTTTTGATTAGTTTAAACTCATTTAATAAAATTAATCTAGTGAAAAAAATGCTAAATTGGAGGAAAAGGTATTCTGTTTCTTAATTTTCTCTCCATTCAGGTTAGCTATGTGCTTCTAGTTTATCCTTCTAGTTGCAACAAGTCTTTAGTAATTTAAAACAGAAATCCCCTAACATTGGCGAAAAATGGAAGTGAAAGTAGATATAAAGTGAATATCTAGTACATTTCCAGCTTTCTGTGGTGAGAAGTTAAGAATTTGTCCTCAGTACAAATTGAAGAAAAGGTAGAACCTGTATAAGACTTCTTTTTTTTTCTCTCCTTTTCTCTTCTTCCATTTCCTTATGCATTCTTTGAAACCCAGCTCAGACAAAGCCTTTAGTAGAAGCCCTCTTCATAGCCATAGGAATTTAGTATCTCCTTACCTAGTATTCCCAGTGTATTATGTTTATCTGTTTTCACACCATTTCACAGTAGTTCATGTAGTCACATATGTCTCTCCCCAATGAACTATGAGCTTGTTCAGGACAGGTTCGATCACTTTTTCATCTTGGATGTCCATTTGAATAACACTGTCCTTAAGATGGTACCTGCCCCCAAAAATTTGATGACTGAATAATACATTTCCGTGTCAAGAGTTCTTTTTTAAAATATTTGGGTTTTTTTGACAGAGACAGACAGAGATAGAGAGAGACAGAGAGAAGGGGGAGGGCCCAGAGTAGTCTCCATAGTTGTATGTCATCAGTTTTCTACATTTCATTCCACACACATGGGTGGGGGCCAGGCAGGGTGGCAACAAGGCTGGTGGCCTCCTGCATGGGAGGCACGCCCCCACGAGCCAGGAGTAGAACTGGGTGCCTCCTACATGGGAAGCTCGCCCCAGGGAGAACTGAGCTGGGGGCTTCCACACCCCAGCTCAGCATATGGTTCCACACGGGCTGGGGCCAGGCCTTAATCCTCAGTCCCCAGGGCTGCAGTTCAAACATTCAACCCTCTGAGCCATCCAGGCTTCTCAAGAGTTTTTAAGCATAGTCATGCTCCAGCTCATTTAGCTAAATGAAATAGAGAAGAATGAAGAGAAGTAAGATCAAATAGACATCTAGCAAGCCCAGTGTCTGAGAAACAGACTCAATATTATCTAAGGACAGATCCTAAAAGTCTACCCTCACACAGGAAGATGTGTAAATGTAATTTGAAGTATTAAAATATTTCTCATACGTAAGAAACATCAATTTTATAAATCAGTATTTTAATGTGGACCTTTAAACCCTAGCCTTTGAAATTAAAACATCATCTTATTTTTAGTTTTACTCTTTCTCTGCTACAGTGGGAGTGGCTTGTATATCTTGATGTGATCTGATATTGAGGTGAACCCACTTTATAAAGGAATTTTACTGACCATTCCTTTTTTAAAATAATAAGGTTCTATGTCCTTAGAAATGGCTCTGAAAATAATGAAATAGTGACAAGAGGAGGCAGGAAGGGTTTAATATAGTATCTCCTCTTTCTACACTAAACCATGAAGGTGATTCTTCAATTTTAGCTGCAAATGTCGCTTACAGAGCCTGTCACTATGTGTGTGGCTTTGTGTCTTATACTTGGCTATTGATTAGGTTGGTACATTTAAGGGTTCCTGCAGAAATAGCCTGTCTCAGGAGAAATCTCACTGGTGAAAAAATGCTGAATAGTTGCTAGTGAAAAGTAGCTAAAATTTTGGTTATGGTTCTCGCTTACAATGCCTTTTCAGTGTTGCTGTGGGGGCAGCCATCAAATCAAAGCATCAGTCCATTCACTGCCAGAAGTCACCCATCTGTCACCTGCTAAGAAGAGTACAAAAATTATTGTCACATCTAAACGCCACACATAAAAAACATTGTGTTTTATATAAACTGTTTTTATCTCCTTCAAAGTTCTCACTCTACATATTCTCCCCCACCAGCAATGAGGAGTAATCAGCAACAATCGTGTTGATTAAGGGGAAATTATGGGGATGGAAAAATGAGGATCACCTTCTAAACAGTTTCACATTTGTACTGTAAGGCCTGAGTGTATTGTTCAAGCTGCTATGATGACAGGGGTCTGGAAGGCATGATTAATATGCATACCACACTTAACCCTTGCTCCATGGAACTTAGGAAATAGAATAGGGTCTGTGCGTACAGGACGATTCATCACAATATGTGGGCTGACGGGACAGATGAAAGTATTTGCTACCTATACCTTTAGCAGAAAGCTCCAGCCATTACATTAGCTAAAGCCCTCTGCGCTTCCTGCCCTTCTCAGGTGGAAGGGATGAGAACGTCTTTAAACTCATGGTTCTTAAAAGGGACAGAGTATTAGCAATGCCCAGAACATGTTTGAAGTGCACATTTCCAAGTCTACTGAAACCAGAGCCCTGGAGATGAGGCCCAGCAATCTGTGTTTTACCAAGCCCTCCATTTGGATGCATGCTGAAGTTTGAGAATGACTGTATTAAAATATATAAAGCAGGGGTGCCCAACCTTTTGGCTTCCCTGACTGCATTGGAAGAGAGTAGGTTATCTTGGGCCACATGTGGAGTACACTGACACTGGCGATGGCTGGTATGGTAGGAGGAGGATTGCATAGAAATCTCATGTTTTGGGAAAGTGTGAGAGTTTGTGTTGAGCCGTATTCCAGGCTGCCCTGGGCCACCTGCGGCCCATGGGCTGTAGGTTAGATAAACTTGATATAAAGGATAATATACACTGGATGCTACTTTTGGATGTCGTAGTAAAATATTTAGGCTAACAATTGTTTAAGATTGCTGCCCATCATTTAGGACATATATTTGAGTATATTTGGAATAACAAATGTCACCACAACTACTACCTAAGAACTGCCAATCATTTTTTAAGAATAGATTACAATCTCAGGCTCTTTTCTAGGTTTGGATTATTCATGTTTGGATAGAATTGAATTGCTCTAAGTAATGGAGATTATGTAGAATTTTCTTGGACATTATGGGTAGTAGCAGAGAAAAAGGAGCAAGAGTGAGGGACTTACATAGGAAGGTCTCAGGAAATTTTGAGGGGGAAGGAAGTAGAAAGGCCTTTTTGGACAAGTTAAATTGTTGACTGGGCAGTTCTGTGCCGTATCCCACCTCCCTGACCCACCATCATCCTCGGAATGCTCAGCACAAGAACTGCGCATGCTTGTGTAGTAGGAAGGAGGGTGGGATCGAGGGGAGTCCCACATTTGGGTTTGTGCAGAGGTCAAGAAAAAGAATTATTTCAGGGCATCAAGCAATGGGTGAGAATTCAGCAGAAGTGGAAAATGAGAGCTGGAACATCTAAGCCTCCGAAGTTTGCTAGAATATGGAGGAGAATATGGGATTATTTCATATAATAATCAAAATAATATAATGGATGATTGACAGAATTATGACTCCATAAATCTGATAGATATTTGAGCCAAGATGCTTTTGAATTAGAGTATTGTGGTCGAAGATGACGTTTGGGCTCCCTTTTTATTATAATGGCTGATTGTTTTTGTAGTGAATCTTATTTCATGAGAGAGAATGACAATTCCATTTTTAAAACCTCCTGCATGATTTGACTTTGAAACAATTGATGAGGAAATAGTACAAAACGGCCTGGTGGAGGCCTTCCGAGTGGCTTGCTGGGCCCTCCAGTAAAGGAAGCAGCAGGTTAGTTTGCTCTCTACCCTCTGTGCTGCTCTCCTTTCATTCCCAACCCCTGCTTGCATTAGCTCATCAGGCCACAGCACTTGCCCAGGCGTCTTGTAATTGTCTGACTGCCCACTGACTCTCAGAGTTGCACCCCTCCCCTTTTTCTTCACTGCTTAGAATGGGTATACTGGCTTCTGTTCAGCAAAGTGCCCCATACCAAATGTGAAGTGAATCAGTACTCCACTTTATCAACTCGAATCTCCAGCTGTATGTCACATTTACTTAAAAGGACATAGCCTTTTACTCTGCAAAGATAGACTTTTTATAATAGCCTTAGGCTCAGGCTGTCATGCTCCAACTCTCTGAAGGAGGAAATCCAGTCGTGCACAAGTCACAGAATCATAGCATATGAGAACAGGAGGACCTTTGAGAGGATAGTCTAACCTCTTCATGTAACAGATCAATAGCCTGAAGGGTAAATGAGTTGCCTCAGCTGAAGAGTGAATGCTGTTTCTCAGTACAACAGTCTTTCCAGGTCCTTTCTGCCAATGATGTTGAGAAATGTATCAGATCAACCCTCCCACTGAAGTTCCGCGTGGAAGAATTCATGGTAACGTAACATTAACCCTGCAAAGCATGGGAGTTGGAATTACTGATCTGAGGGTATCAGCAAAAATTAGAGATGCTAGATTTTTACAGCTTCAGTTTTTCTTTCAGATTAACTGGGTCAAAGTGAACTTTTTAAAAATACTTAATCTGTGAGGATATTACATAGAACCCAACTGTCTGCTTCAAACTGATAAAAAGGGAACTTAAAAACTAAAAATATATATTGAATTAAATTCTTCCATTGTTTTAGTGGATTTTCAGTTATGTTGCATTGTTAGGGTCTCTTTTTAATTAAAACAAACAAACAAAACAAAAAACCTTCTAAATGGTCTGTGGTCCAGAGACTAAAAAGATGATTATGA
>PVKE010047392.1:0-11953 GCA_004027555.1 Craseonycteris thonglongyai | reverse complement strand
AGAGAGAGAGAGAGAGAGAGAGAGAGAGAGAGAGAGAGAGAGAGAGAAGCGGGGAGGGCCCAGAACAGTCTCTATAGTTGTACATCGTTAGTTGTGACATAGTTTCATACCACACAGGTAGACATGAGGCCACACAGGATGGGATTTGAACTGTGGGTCTCTTGCATGGGAGGTGAGAACTTTCGCTGCCATTCTGGAGGTTAACAGGCACCACAGTTCAGTATATGGGATTGCATGGGCTGGGGCTGAGATTCAAGCCCCAGACCCAGACCTTATGATTGCAAGGCAAGTGATCAACATGCTGAGCTATCCTGGCATTCCCTTCACAAATTCTTTTAACTGTTTCATCAGGATGGAAAGTACTCTGCAGTTATTGTGGCACCACTATCTTTGTAATCAATCAACAGGATACCCTCCGTATCCCAAAATACAATAGCCATTATTTTTCCAGACAATTGCAACACCTTGAACTTTTTAGGGGGTAATGTGCCCTTTTCATGCCACTGCATGGACTCCTGATTTGACTCAGATGCATAATTATGAACCCAAGTTTCATCTCCAGACCATCTGGTTTAAAGCATCATCCTTGTTGTTTTTGAGGAGGTCCAAGAACTGTTGTGAACATGTGATTCGCTGTTGTTTTTGAAACAGCCTGAGCATTCTCAGTACCCAGTTGCACAGTTGACCTTTGACATCCTTAAATGCTAATGGAGAATTTTCAAAATTGTTGTAGGGGATACTCCAACCATTTCTGCAAGCTGCTTTTATTTTAACCTGGCTTTTTCCACTACATGTTTTCAACTTTTTTGACAATGTCTGAGGAAGTGACCTTAACAGGGCATCCCAGAGGGAGGTTATCTTCAATTGACTCTCTCTACCCTTCTTGAAGAGGCTAAACTGCTTGTAAGCTGTGGATTTTCCAAGGCTACAGTCCTTGTAAACAGCTAATATCTCTTCCAGAATGGGTCGAAGTGTCTTCTGCTGTTTTGTGAGGAACATAATGACATTTTGAAATTCAATTTTATCTATACTTGAAGTTTTCTTTACATTTGATGTGCTTCTTTGAAAATATCTGAAGGAATGGATGTGGGTAAGCTAAAATTTGGCATATATACTAATAATAACTTACACAATCAACCTGTGTGTACTAGTACTCCCATCTCTTTGATAATAACCTGTTCTGCAATATTTTTCACCCTCTCTTCATATATTATGCACTCTAGACTCTACAAAGTGCACATTAAATTTATCAGTATCTAAATTTCATCAATTTAGTTTACCTTTTCCCAAATAATGTGAAGGTATTATTACACTTTAACTTTTTTTATCACATTAAAAAATTATGTACTGGGGAAGCCGGGATGGCTCAGTGGGTTGAACGCTCACTTTGCAGTGCCGGGGACCGAGGATCAAATCCCGGCCCCGGCCCGTGTGGACCCATATGCTGAACTGGGGAGTTCTCCCAGTTCAGTTGTCTCTCTGTCTCTGTATCTCTCTCTCTCTCTCTCTCTCTCTCTCTCTCTCTGTCAAAAACAATAAAAATAAATAAATAAATAAACATTTTTAAAAATATGTACTAATTTGTGTGTATTTTAATTATTTTATTATTCATTTAAAATCTACAAATCTCTACTATGATTTTATGCAATTAATATATTTAGTACTACCTATGTACACTTAACACATTGTGTGTTTTTTCTTCTTTCTTGATACCCAAATTTTTCATTGCTACAGCATTTAGAATTTTCTTTGGAGAGTATCTACAGGTGGCATGCCATGTCAATTTTTGTCAGGAAATGTCTTTATATTACTTTCCTTTTTAAATGTATTTGTTTTTATTGTTTTTCACAGAGAGAGAGAGAGAGAGAGAGAGATACAGAGACAGAGAGAGAACTGAACTGGGGGAGCTCCCAGTTCAGCATATGGGTCCACACGGGCCAGGGCCGGGATTCGATCCTCGGTCCCTGGCGCTGCAAAGTGAGCACTTAACCCACTGAGCCATCCCGGCTTCCCCTACTTTCCTTTTTAAAGACACCTTCATTGTTTATAATGATCCTGGATGACAGTTAATGCTTTCTCTATACATTGACATTGTCATATTTTTGTCTTCCGATATTCATTGTGACACAGAGAAGTATTCTGTCAAACTGTTACCCCTTTTAAGTTAAAATTTTAGTCCTACAATTTATAAAATGTATGTCTTGTATTTGCTGTTCTTCATTATCACATTGATGTAAATTTAATTTTACTTATACTGCTTGTAATTCTTATGCATCTTTAAGTTTCTTGAATTTCTAATATTTTTTTTCATTAGTCACTCATGAGTTCTGCATAATCTGAAAATACTACCTTTAACTATTTTTAATGGAGCACTCCCCCATTTCCTTCTGGAATTTTAGTAAGTTAAAAAAAAAAGTATATATATATGTAGGTATGTAGCTCACAATATTAGTGGAAATACAAACCTTATTCACCATTTTCTATGTAACACTATTTTTTATTACATTTTTCAAGAAATTTATTAGAATCTACATAGCGTGAAAAAAGAGAAGCACTTATTTATCTTTTGTTTCTTATAGTATCTAACATTATAAAAATACTATAATATTTGGTGACTATTGTTAACAATTCATTCATTATTTTTCCTAACTAAAAATGACAATGGGGACCAGTATTAAAATAGTTCAATAGGTATGTTAATGATTTGTATAATGTTGAAACAGGGCTTTGAAACATTGTGTTGCTTCCCACCCCCCACCCCCACCCCTAGTATATCAAGACATTTAAGACATTTTGTTTTGCTAGTAATTACTGAGAAATGTTATTGTTTAGAGATATTATAAGAATTGTAAAATATTCAAAAGCTACGTCCTTAGGTGTGGATGAGTAAAGTAAGATTGCTACTTGAGGTAAAGTTTTCCCATTCTAATTTACAGTGTGACTTAACTACCTTCTCTGTTTCAAGTAAGTCAGGAACATATCTGTTAAGGTGTGATAAAGCAGTGGACTTGACTGGGATAATTTTAGAAACCCTAATAAGAACATATTGTTCTCGGTATACAAGTATATGTAAAGAAGCTTATCTGATTTTTGCTATATATTTTTTAATTGTAAAAAAAAAATTGACTATTAAGAAATCTGGTTATATTCCTGATACTTTCTTTGATCATTTCACTTTTAGGAAGCTGATTTAACTTTCTAAGACTCAGTTTGCTCATATAAAAAACTAGTTGAGTGAAATTACCTTTGGTGCAAACCCAGAGGGAAGTAGATTGTGCACCAGGCCAACACCAATAAGTCACAGGTATTTATTGAAACAAGTAATAAATTGATAACTTGTAATAATTTGTAGAGTTAGGTGACATGTCTGTATTTTTACTACATTTCTACAAAAATGCACACAGCCACAGTAGCTGGTGAGAGCATCTCATATGAATTGAGTTTGTCCATGTTGGCTTAGCCAATGCAGACACACAGTTTGTTTGTTTGTTTGTTTTTAATAGACTGATCTACCTAGAATTATGTGAATTGTGAATAACCAGGAGTATTGTTTAACCTGGGCCAAACCTTACAATGGAGGATTCTCACACAACAAAATATGGACTTGTTTCCCTTTCTTCAACAAACACGCATGCAAGTGCACACACATAAACAAACAAGATATATAAAAGTTATATTCATTTTAATTTGATAGTTAATTTGTGGAAACTTCATTTTGCAAATATCCTTATGATGTGAAAATCTTTAATAGTATAATAATCCAGGAAGGTAAGTCATCTATTGTATATCTCCAGTGGATAAACCCACCTCCTTTCAATTGTTCAGTCTTGAAATACCAAAACGACGTGAACTTTCTAAGATCGTTGATTCTTTACTTGGATATTGGCAATATAGTACATTGGGGATGTACAATTAAGTGACTGGTGTTTATACTAAACAAACTCAAAAGCTTTTTGGTTTTGTTTCTCATTAAGTAAATTATTTTAGTGAAGTGAAAATAACTTACATCATATTCTATGATCCTTAGAGTATTATAAAGGATCTGCCTAAGGGAGGTTTTTTTAGTACCTTTACACATAAAATATAAGAGATACAACTGAAAGAACAACAAAGAAAATATCTACACATGGGGTTTACAGTTCAATATTTAGTGATTCAGATTGATTTCTACATGCTTCTACTTCCCAATGCTATCTATTCTTCCTTTTTCTTTTTCCTCTCTTCCTCCCCTCTCTTCCTTCTCCCTCTCTCCTATCCCTTCTTCTGCTCTTCCTTCTACTTCATCTTCCTCTGTCTCTCTGTCTCTCCATCTCTTGTCTCTCTGTCTTATTATCTGTTTGTCATTAAACATAAAACAAAGGAAACCTAAGTAAAACAGAATCCATTATTGATGCAAATTTCTGCTTGACTGCAAGGTTAACTGAAGATTTTACACTAGAGATAATCAAAGGCTTATGGACATGTTTGGTTGAAAAATACCGTAAGATATACATTGGGCATCACAACCCAGAATATACATATAGATCTGAAAAAACAAAATCATTAAATTCTCCTTACCAATGTTGTAGGTGGCATACACATTTTCTACTTTATTTTAATCTGTCTTTTTTTTTTTATAGTGCGCATGTCTACAAAGTTGTTTTAATTTATTATTTTGACAATTTACTTATATGTGAAGTGACCCACAGTTTAAAAATCACTCATGAAGAGATACTCCTGTTATAAGACTTTAATAATAAGCATGCTTCTGTATTTGGTCTTATCTTGTCAACTTTTATTATTTATTTATTTATTTATTTATTTATATCTATTTATTTATACTTATTTATTTAATGATGGAAGGACTTGCATTTAGCAGCCAATGTCCTAAACTAGACTTAAGGATTTAGGTACAGGTTATAGGCTGAATATGCAGTGAATATGTATGTTTGTGCATTTTAATCACTACATAATTAGGTTTATTTTTATTTTTTGTCCTTTGTTTATAAAAATCAACCAGACCTAAAATCATAATTTAGAATTGAAAGTTTTGTTTAATTGGGTTCTAGCTAAACTGTTTTATAAAATTAGAAACCAATTAAGTGGGAAACAAAATATAAGATGTTCCTTAACATTTATTTATTCATTTTAATATTAAAGACATAGAAATTTAAAGATAACTTGAAGTTATCTTTACTTCAAGTACTGCTGTCTTCCTGAAATTAGACTTTTATACAACACTTTTTTAAAAGGTATAATATTTTGGTAAAGGGTGAATTTCTTTGGTTAAGGTATTTTAGAAATGACAGGCTAATTATAGAATGTTCTATTCCAAGTTTAAAAAAAATACAGAGGTAGGTAAGCTTGGGTTTTATTTACTTGTAACAATGCTCATTCCATTATTTTACATTAATCTGTCTATAGAGTGAGTCTTCACATTCTATATAACATACAGCATTTAATTTAATTCAGATTATTTTGTAATATAAATGATATCTTCTTATTGATAAAATAATATAATTGGAAAGTAGAAAATATTTTTGGTAATACAGACCTCTCTCAAACTTATTCAGATTTCTATACCCCAAAGCCAATTATTTTTAATTTTAATTTTTTTATTTATTATACTTGTGATCATACTCTTTTATTTGCAATTTTTATACAATAATTTACTATATAAATGGACAATATGCTTTACTTAACATTTCTTATGACTACATTAAAATTAAAATTTTGTTAAACATGTATGGTACTTGCAAAGACATATTGAATTCATCAATATTTCAAATTTCTCAACGATCTTCTGAATATTGATTAAAAACTTGTGTTGTAATAATAATTCTTAGCCTTGGTTACACATTATATCACAAGGGGAGTTTTTTCAAAATTTAGATTTCTAAGTTTAGTAGTAGAATATTTAATCATAATTTCTGGGGGTGGGACACAGATCACACTGTTCTTTAAGCTTTCTTCTGGCTAATTTCAATTGCTAAGGTGTAGAAGCACTACAAATAAAAAGAATATTTGTGGAAATTAATAGAATTTGATAACCTTGGGGAAGCATCACTGTTATTATTCCCCAAAATTTAAAGTATGGGGTTCTAAAAAATGAGAGACGGGAGAAGCCAGGATGGCTCAGTGAGTTAAGCGCTCACTTTGCAGCGCCTGCGACGGAGCATTGAATTCCTGCCCTGGCCCGTTGTGGACCCATATGCTGAACTGGGAGCTCCCCCAGTTCAGTTCTCTGTCTGTCTCTGTATCTCTTTCTCTCTCAAAAACAATAAAATACATAAATAAATCTTAGAAAATGAGAGACACACCGTTTTGCATATGATTCTTTTCTTTCAATAAAATTCAATTCTCCTAATCAAGTTTTCAGCTTCCAAAACTATGTTTAATGACTGTGTGATTGATTATTTGTCCTGTTTTAGGAGGAAAATCAAATATTGAGTGCTATTCTTTTTTTCTTACCTACATAAACAAGGCTTTTCTATAGTTCTAAATAATAAGACTCAAATTAATGTTAAAGTCTCTTTTATTCTACCATGACATAATATTCATCTAAGACTACATCATTAAATGCGATATGTTAAATAAAATCTAACATTTTACATTTAATATGTTTTTATAAATGTTTTGTTGCCAAGTAGAACTTTAGATAATTAAACAATTTTCATACTCAGGGAATGTATTAAATTAGCATAATATTCGTAAGATAGATGGAGGAATAAATGTGAGAAAAAAAGCTCTGCATATTATTTTATTTTTTCAGTATCAAGAGGAAGCTACACTCTCTAATTAAGACTCGTTTAGATGTTTCATACTGTGATGTACAATTTTACTGTAGAATATTAATATTTATAATATGTCAATAATATTAACATTTCAGAAATTAAATTGCTATGGCTTTAAAGTTTGATAAAAAATTGCATATGAATTTAATTTACAGGAAAAACATAGGTTTACAACTACTACCCTTTCTCACACTATTTTTATTAAGTTTATTGGGGTGACATTGATTAGTAAAATTATATTGGTGTCACATGTACAATTCTATAATATATCTTCTAATGTTTCCATTGTGTGTCCACCACCCAGAGTCAGTTCTCCTTCCATCACCATATATTTGGCCCTCTTTACCCACTTCTACCACCCTCCTGCCCCTTATCCTCTGGTAACCACTAAACTATACCATATTTATTGGTTTTTATTTGTTTGTTCATTTGTCTTGTTGTTGCTTTCGGTTTTATATACCACGTATGAGTAAAGCCATATGGTTCTTGACTATCTGACTTATTTCACTTAGCATGATAATTGTGATTCATTTATGTCATCTCAAATGGCAGTATTTCATCTTTTCTTATGTCTGAGTGTATATGTACCACATCTTCTTTATCCAATCATTTATTGAAGGATACTTTGTGTGTTTTTTTTCATGTTTTTCCCACAATGAAATACCACCTCACACTTGTCTTAATGACTATTACGTATTAACAAGACAAGTAGTAAGAAGTGTTGGAGAAGTTTTAGAGAAAAAGGGACCCTAATGCACTGTTGGTCAGAATGAAAATCGGTGCAGGCACTATGGAAAAACAATATGGAGGTTCCTCAAAAATTAAGAATAGAGTTACTGGGGAAGCCGGGATGGCTCAGTGGGCTAAGTGCTCACTTTGCAATGCCGGGGAACTGAGGATCAAATCCCAGGCCAGGGCCCGTGCGGACCCATATGCTGAACTGGGGAGTTCCCCCAGTTCAGTTCTCTCTCTGTCTCTCTCTCTCTCTCTCTCTCTCTCTCTCTCTCTCTCTCTCTCTCTCTCTCTCTCTGTCAAAAATAAAAATAAAAATACTTAAAAAAAAAAAAAAAAGAATAGTTATTATACAACCCAGCAACTTCTTTCTGAGCATCAACCCCCAAAATCTAAAAACATTTATCCATAAAGATATATACACCCCTATGTTTACTGCAGCATTATTCACATAGTTTATTTCTTATCCACATCTTGAAATTTTTTGTTGTTTATTTTTTTTTAATTTATGTCTTAATTACAGTTGACATCCAATTTTAGTTTTAGAATTACAGAGTATATTAGATATTTATATACCTTATACAGTGATTATCCAAATAGTCTAGAACCTATCCAGCACAATTAACAGTTATTACAATATTATTGACTACATTTCCTATGCTATATTTTACTTCCCATGACTATTTTTATAACTAGTTATTTGTATTTCTTAATTCCTTTCCCTTTTCTCACCTATCCCTACAAACTTTCTTTCATCTGTCAACAGTTTGTTTCTGTTTTGTCTAGCTTATTCTGTTTTTTGTTTTTTTAGATTCTACACACAAATGAAATCATATGGTATTTGTCTTCCTTTGTTGATTTATTAAACTTAATAAATTTAAGAGTAATATTTTATTTCCCCCTATTCTATTAAAATTTTCATTGGAAATGTATTATTCATAATCTTGTTTGAAAATAGCAGATACATTTTGTTATTAATGCTTTCTTCTCAGTACTATACAATTAATTTAATTTATTAATATTTTGTGCCTTCTTACACTTATTTAATTTTTCTAAATCTGGTTGCTGTGTTTTATTATTATTTTTTTTAATGTTTATTTCTCAGTAATTGTTTTTACCATTTATTGTTGGAATTTTTTAGAATTTTCAATATGTTTACTAGCATATAGAATAACTATAAATACCAATGCGTTTTATACATGCACTCTTTTAAAAATTTGTCACTATGGAAGGCAGTATGGAGATTGCTCATAAAATTAGGAATGGAATTGCCATGTGACCCAGCAATCCTTCTTCTGGGTATCTACCAAAAAAAAAACAACTTGAAAATCTTAATTTGTAAAGATGTATGTACCCCAGTGCTCACTGCAGCACTGTTCATGATGGTGAAGTTGTGAAAACAACCAAAGTACCCTTTGATAGATGACTGGATAAAGAAGTTATGGTATATTTACATATTGGAATACTACTCAGTGATAAGAAAAGATGAAATACAACAATTTGTGACAACATAGATAAACCTTGAAACCATCTTATTAAGTGAAATAAGTCAGACTGAAAGAATCAAAAAACATATGACCTCACTTATAGGTGGAATATAAAACTGAAAGTAACAAAAAAACAAAAACTTTTGGGCACAATCAATAGTTTAGTGGTTACACGAGGGTAAAGGAAAAGGTGAGTGGGAGAGTCGACGGGGGGAATTAGAAAGTGGGCCTCAAATATATGGTGATGCAAAGAGAGCTGATTCTGGGTGGTGAGCACATAATGCAATGCATAGACAATATAATGTAGAATTGTACACCTTGGAAACAATGTAATTCTTATCATCAACCAATCTCACCCCAACAAATTTAACAATTATTTTTGTACATATTATATTTTATATATTATTTATATATATATATGATATATACAGTGATACCTTGGAATCCGCATGCCTCAAAACTCAAACAATTTGGAATCTGAATTAAAAATCAAACAAATTTTGCATTGGAATCCAAATGTTGCGTTGGAATGTGAATGCCAACACATTGTATGCTTGGGATGTATCAACTGTATGGCCTATAACTTTATCTGAATGACCACTCAACTTAGAACTCGAATGTTTTGGAACTCGAACAGGGTTGTATGACAGATTAAGTTTGAATTCCAAGGCATCACTGTCTAGGATGTGTGTAGAAAATCCAGCCATGAGCATTCATTTAATTTTGTTTTGTTTTTTTAGCCCTAGCTTAATAGAGGTATACCTGACAAATAAAATTATATATACTTAAGATGTATAATGTGGGGATGCTAGAATAGCTCAGCAGATTGAGTGCTTGCCTTGAGGTCCTGGGATTTGAATCCCGGCTCTGGCCTGTGCAAACCATATGCTGAACTCCGGCTGGAAACCACAGGGATGACAGTGAATGTTCTCACCTTCTATATGGAAGACCACCAGCCTCAGTTTGATTTCAGCCCTGCATGGTCCCACACCCACCTATGTGCAATAAAACTGTCCAAAAAAAAACCCCCAACCATGGAGACTGCTCTGGTTCTTCCCCCTTTCATTCTCTGTCTCTCCCTTACCTCTCAAAATAGAATAATTATTTTTTAAAAAGATATATAGGGGAAGCCGGGATGGCTCAGTGGGTTAAGCACTCACTTTGCAGTGCCGGGGACCGGGGATCGAATCCCAGCCCATGCAGAACCATACGCTGAACTGGGAGCTTGCCCAGTTCAGTTCTCTCTCTGTCTCTGTATCTCTCTCTCTCTCTGTCAAAAATAAAAATAAATAAATAAATATATATTTTTTAAAAAAAGAACCTCTTTAAAAAAAAGATATATAATGTGATGTTTGGTACGTATATACATTGTGTAATGATTACCAAAATTGAGCTAATTAGCAAATACATCGTAACATATACTTACTGTTTTGTTTTGTGTGTGGTCAAAACACTTAACATCTTCTGTCTTAGCAAATTTCAATTACAATACATTTTCATTAACTATAGTCATCAAGCTGTATGTTAAGTCTCCAGAACTTATTCATCTTTTGAATAAAATTTTGTACCAATTACCCAACTCATCCTATTTTTACCACCTTCATCTACTATTAATCATCATTCATTCTATTTACACAATTAAAAAAGTTCTTTAGATTCTACATAGATGTTAAAATTTGTATTAAAATCCATTGTTTTCTTGTGCTATAAAACTATAATATAAGAAAAAAATGAGAAGGCTGATCAAATTTACTCATTCAACTTTTTGTTCAGTGCTCCAGTAAAACTGAGTTTCTCTAAAATAATTTTATGTAGCAATGATGTCTTTATAGCTTAAGTTGTGACTTTAACTGAAACTTTACCATAATATTTATTACTCTCCTTTTCTTATATTCTTCTAAAGTTAATTTTGGTCACTTACAATTTGCTAAAGTATCCATTTCATTTAAATTTCAAACTTAATAAAACAGTAAATAGGTTTTTTAATAGTTATTTTATTATCTTCTATATCTATATTTTATTTTTACAACTAGCTTTGGTATTTAATCATAATTACTATTTTTCCTTAACATTTTCAAATTAAATTACATTTATTATACTTGCATTTGTTTTCTCCTTTTTAAAATTATTGTATTGAAGCCAGTCTGAAAAGGTTATGTACTGTATGATTCCAACTATATGACATTGTGGAAAAGGTAAAATTATAGAGACAGGAGAAATATCAGTGGTTGCTAGTGGTTGAGGGGGAGAGATGAATTGGCAGAACACAGAAGATTTTTAGGACAGTCAAAATAATATATGATATTGTAATGTTGGATACATGTCATTATGTCTTTGTTCAAAACCGGAGAATGTATACCACCAAGAGTGAACCTCAAGGAAAATTATGGAATTTGAATGATTATGATGTGGCCATATAGTTTCATCAGTTGTGACAAATGTACCACTCTGGTCGGGGATGTGGATACAGTGGGAGACTACTATGTGTGAGTAGAGCAGGAAGTATATGGAAAATCCCTACATCTTGTTTTCTATTTTGCTGTGAACCTAAAACTATTCTGAAAAATAAAATAAAAAAATGTATTAAAGTTATAATTAATTTAGTTTAATAAAGGTATGCACTGCTATGTTTGCCTCTAAATATTACTTTTGTAAGATTTCATATTTTCAGTTGATAACCATATTCTTAATAGTTCTAAATAATTTTCTATTAAAGTTTGTAATACTCTGACTCATGAGGTCTAAGGAGTGATTTTTTAAAAAAAGTAACATATCAAAATGCTCAAAATTATTGTCTGCGGTTTTGGTATTAATTCCTTTTGTGGTCTCATAAGGACACCAGAAAAGACATTTATAACTTTCAAATGTATCTCCCTAACTTTCTGGCCACTATTAACTTTATCAATCATAATTTATTCTTTAAATTTAAACAGAAGTCTTCTCAGTTCTATTTTTTTTTTT
>PVKE010047391.1:0-11943 GCA_004027555.1 Craseonycteris thonglongyai | reverse complement strand
TACACCTGATTTTCTCTGGATGCCATTTGATTGGAGTATGTTTTTTTCACCCTTTCCCTTTGAGTTTGTATTTGTGCTTGTGGTTGAGGTTTGTCTGCTGTAGGCAGTATAAGGTTGGTTTTTGTTTTTTAATCCAGTTTGCTGCCTTGTGTCTGTTTATTGGTGAGTTCAGTCCATTTACATTTAGGGTGATGATTGATATATGAGGATTTCCTATAACCATTTTATCTTTTGTTTTCTGGTAGCTCTGTTTTTTTATTGCTTCTTTGCTTTTTAATTCCTATCAGTTATTTAAGTTTGATGGTGTTTATGACTGTTTTCTCTGTTTTTTTCTTTTGTTACGTGTTCTAGTTCTAAGTTCTTTTTCAGTGGTTACCATGAACTTAATGTAAAAGAAAGTTTCATATATTCAGTGGTTCCTTTTCTTAAGGTTGTTTCTTACCTCCATTCTCTTTGGAAATTTAAACCTTTACTTCCTCCCCTTTTATGTTTTTGTTGTCCTAGTTTATCCCTTTTTATTGTTACTTTTTTTTTCCAGATCCAATTGTTTCCTTCAGTATTTTTTTTAAATGCTGGCCTTGTGCTGGAGAATTCCTTCAGTTTTTGTATGTCTGAAAAGGTCTGTATTACTCCTTCACATCTAAAGGATAACTTTGCTGGGTAGAGACTTCTTGGCTGGTAATTTCTGTCCTTTAATATTTTGAATACTTGATTCCATTCCCTCCTGGCTTATAGAGTCTCTGTTGAGAAATCTGATAAGTCTGATGGACTTTCCTTTGTAGGTTATGGTGTTCTTTGTTCTGGCTGTCTTGAGGATTCCTTCTTGTCTTTGACCTTTGACATCTTCAGTATAATGTGCTTTGGAGAGGGTCTGCTAGGATTCAAGTAGCTAGGGGTCCTGCTTCCTTCTTGAATTTGAGATTCCAATTCTTGCCATAGAGTTGGGAAGTTCTCATCTACTATTTGAGCATATTCTTTGTGCCCATCTCATCCTCTGTTACCCCTGGGATACCTATCATTTTTATGTTATTCTTTCTAATGGAGTCAGATAGTTCTTGTAGAATCTTTCTTTTGGTTCTTAGGTCTCTCTCTTCTTTTTTCTGTGACATTTCCAAATTTCTGTCTTTGATTTCACTAATTCTTTCCTCCATCTGTTTAGCTCGGGTTCCTATGCTAGCTATTTTAATTTTCATTTCTTTTATTGTGGTGTTTATCTCCAGAATTTCTATTTGCTTCTTGTTAATAGATTCAATTTCCTTTCTGAGATCACTTAGCTCCCTCTGTGTACTCTGCCAGTTTTCTTTGAGCTCTTTGAGTGTTTTCAGAATTGCGGTCTTGAATTCTGTGTCATTTAGCTCATATGTTTCCACATCTTCAAGTTCCTTTTCTGGAGATTTTTCTTTTTCTTTCTGAGCACGTTTGTTCACAGGGATATTTATTGCTGTTGGAGCATTTCCTTATCTGGATAGGAGGATCTTTTTCCTGGTAGATGTGAAGAAATCTTTCTTTTACTTCCTAACTGGCATTGCTGCAGTGTCTTAAAGTATTTCTGCTTGTTAATTTGCTTTTCTCGCAGTAGGAGACTTCCTAGAATGTGGGCCTCTCTTTGACGGAGGCATCTTTGTCTCTGTATACCTCCTCTTTGGGAAGGGGGGCGATGGTATTCTATCTGTGCCTCTGAGATCCCACTGCTGTCAGAAGCTGCCACACCTAGGTCCCTCTGCTGGCTTTAGAAGGAAGAGTGACTTTGCGGTTTGTTGGGAAATGCGCAGGCCTAATTGCATTACAGGGTAATGGTGGCTTCCCTCTGCTGGCTTCAGCGGGAAGAGTGAGGGCAGGTTTTCTGGGAAAGGCACAGGTCTGATTGTGTCACAGGGTAATGATGGCTTCCCAGCAGTGGCTCACTGAAGGCCCAACGTGGGCAAGGCCTGCAGGGTGAGCCCTGGGAGACAGTGAGGGGAAGCAGCCAGGCTCCGTGTCTAAGGCCACGCAGGTCTCCAGTTGGAGCCTCACCTCACTGAGGGCCACACTGCACCTCAGTTGCCAGCACAGTCCTGGTGTCGGTGCTCCAGCCACTGGAACACCCGCCTCTGGCTCCAGTTGCCGGCCTCACGCTCCGTGGGCCCCCAGCTCCAGCCGCCCGACTCCAACACCGACAGCCAGATCGTCACTCCGGTCACCCGCACCAATTTCTGGCCGCTCCTGGCGCCCACTCCGGCCTCCCGCCCCGCGTTCCGGCCTCCTGCCCCATGCTCTGGCCGCCCTCCCCGTGCCCCGGCTGCACCTCCCACATCCCTACCCGGCCCTCTCGTCACCATCAGACATGCCCGCTTTCTCCGTCCACCCGGCGTTCTGCTGCCTCCGCCTCTGTCCTTCCAGGCCTCCAACCCGCGCAGAGTCGTTCTGCTCCTGGACCCGCGCCCCCACGCTCCCACCTCAGTCAGTCTCTCCTCTGCTGGACTCAGCTCAGCCTCTGGGTTGGTCCCTGGGTGGGCCTCTGGGTTGCACTCCGCAGCGGGTCTCCACACGGCTCCCTTTCTTTCTCTCTCTCATTTGCCTCCATTTCTCCAGCTTTAGGTGTTTTCTTGGGTCCCTCAGCCGAGGCTGTGCACTACTTAGGGATTCTCCAGTTGGATTTTAGTTGTTTAAATTGTTGTCTTTCCAGGAGAGGTTTCAAGAGCTCCTCTCACACCACCATCTTGATGACATCTCCCAGTTGGCTTACTTCTTTCTTTTTAATAATTATTTTTTTAAAGATTTATTTTATTGTTTCTGACAGAGACAGAGAAACAGAGACAGAGAGAGACAGAGAGAAGGGGGAGGGCCCAGAGCAGTTTCCATAGTTGTACATCATCAGTTTTCCACATGGTTTCATTCCACACAGGTGGATGGGGAACACTCAGCATAGGAACTGGGCTGGGGGCCTCCTGCATGGGAGGCATGCCCTCTCAAGTTAAGGGCCAAACCAGGGGCATGAACTGAACTGGGGGCCTCCTGCATGGAAAGCACAACCCAGTTCAGCATATGGGTCCACACTGGCTGGGGTTGGGATTTGATCTGCAGTCCCCAGGGCTGCAAAGCAAACACTTAACCCACTAAGCCACCCTGGCTTCCCTGATTACTTCGTTTGTGAGTGATGATAAGGTAGTTACTTTATTTTCCAAAAAAATGACTTATACTCCTGGACTGAACAAAGAAACACTTCTTACTGGAGCACCAGGGGAAAAAAGTGCACAGATACATGTTTTTAATTTGTGTTGTATCATATTATCCAACTTGTAGGTATTTAGTTAGCCATTTAAAAGTTTTAGGTCAGTGGATGCAGCTTGAGTGCTTGCCTTGCAGCTGTGAGGTCTGAGGCTCGAATCCTGGCCCCAGCCTATGCAAACCCATTTGCTGGACTGTGGTGCAGCTGGTACCCACCGAGTTGGCAGAGAAGGTTGTCACCTCCCATGTGGAGAGGCAGGGGGTGGGGCATAGTTCATTTTCCGCACCACACAACCCCACATCCACCTGTGTGGAATGAAACTATGTCACAACTAATGATGCACAATTATGAAGACTGCTCTGGGCCCTCCCACTTCTCTCTGTTTTTCTCTCTCACCTTCTGTCAAACAATAAAATAAATCTTTAAAAAGAAATTTTAGATGGAAGAGTCAGAAGGTTAGTTAGGCAGCAGTGAAGAAGGTGAAATAGAAGGGGAAGTAACTGGAGACAGGAGGCCCAGTTAAAGTAAAATGACAAAGACCTGAAATAAGGCAATTACTAGTGGTATAGTGAGAAGAGGATAGACTTGAAAAGCACTTAGCAGGTAAAATTGACAGGATCAATGATTGGTTCGACATTGGGTTAGCTAGGAATCTAGAATGACTGCCTGATGTCTGGCCTAGGTGATAGAGGTGATGGTGGTACAGATAAATAACATAGACACACAGGAGGAGTAGACTTGGATGGCAATGTAAATAATGAGTTGTTTGAGACATGATGAATTTGAAGGTCACCGACACATTCAAGTGGTGACATTCAGTTGACATGAAGATTATATGGGGTTTGGAGCTAAGGGGAGTGCAAAGCTGGACAAGTGGTTTTGAGAAGTGGCTTTACTGCCAGGAGGGAAGAAAACTGAGAACGGAACACTGAGGGACATCAACCTTTAACAGAAAAGGAAGAATTGGAGCCAGCCAGGGATTCTGTGAATAAGCCATTTAAGCAGCAGAAAGCAGTAACACAGATGATAAGAGAGAAGTGTTTTAAGAGGAAAGAAATGGTCAGCTCCATTGAAGAGAGCAGAGGGCCTCAGAAGTATCCAGTGCATTTGGCAATTACCAAATGGTAAAGTTGGCAAAAGCAGTTTCAGTTGAGTGGGTAAAAAGAAGTCAGGTTTTAAATGTATAGTGAAGTCAAAGAGTGAGGGAATATGCCAGGTGTCTTCCCTTTGTCCCTTCAGATCCACACTCTAACTTTCACCACTGTGCTCTCTGTCTCAGAAATAAGGCAACATCATTAGATTCCTGTGACTTCATCGAGTTTGGTCAACAGTGAGATCTGGGAGATCGAGGGAAGGAGAGTGAGGTGAGAATATATAGGCCCCCAATTCCCTCCTTACAGAGTCTGCTGCATTCACACCACTCTCCGCAGCTGGGTTCAGGTAAAAACTCCCTCTGGTCTCTCAGAATGGAAATAGCATGGCTTTACTAGTCTGGGGTGTCTGTCCCACTCATTTTTCTGCATCCTGCCCACACGTTTATGAAGTTCTTCATAAAAATCTTCCTCAAATTGTTCTAATTTAAGTACACCATTCATATCCTGATGAAATCTTGAATGATACAGGGAGAAACCTTGGCTGGGAGGAGTAGAGAAATAGAAATATACAAGGACAGGAGATGTTTTATCACAGGGTTTATTTTTAAGGTTTAGAGAGGCTTGGATATATTGAGAAGCTCATGAAGTTTTAACATCCAGTGCCTGTTTCAAAGGTATGATATCGGAGGAAGGAAGAAATAGGCAGGGAGCTGTTTGCTAGCCTCTGGAGTAGATGACATTATAAGTAGCCTCACCACTGTTGCTCAAAACATTTTAGAATCTGTGTCTTTAGTTTGACCAAGACAGTCCATTTGCCAGGTTTGCCCACGGCTGTGTTGGTAAGTATTTGTTTGAGCAATGAATTGATGGAAAAGTGGACACAGAGTCTAAAGGAGAAAGAAAAATGGATAGGACCTCAGCAAACCCAAGCACACCTCAATGTACCAAGATAGACAATAAACAGTCACTGGTGTTTTATTAAACTTCGCAAGGCTCTGCCTGGCCTGGCCCACCTTGCCAGTCCCCACTGCTCTTCGTGTCACTGATTTCATCTCATTGCTCCGTTTCTAGGGCCTCCTTTATCTTTCTCAAATAATAATGAGCCCTGCTCTGCCCTCAAGCTTGAATTCTGTCATTTCTACTGCCTGTAACCCAGCACTTTCTCAATTCTCATCCTAGCAGGTCCTCCTCCCCTTCAGATCTTATGCTGAACACCATTCCTCAGCAGGCCAACTACCCAATCAAAACCTGTCTCCCTTTGTTACTCTCCTTCAGAAAGCCCCGCACTCTTTCTTAGCGCCACATTTTAAAATGGATCAACCTGGAGAATTTTGTTTAGAATATCTCCTAGATTTTCTTTCTTCTTTTTTAATTAAATTTATTAGGGGGACATTGGTTTGTAAAAATATATAGGTTTCAGGTGTATAATTATATAGTACAGCATCTGTATTTTCCACTGTGAGCTCACCACCCAGAGTCAGTTCTCCTTACAACACCATATATTTGACCCTTCTCTCTTTTCTCCACCAGCTCCCTCCCCCCTACCCTCTAGTCACCACTAAAGTGTGGTCTGTGTCCATGAGTTTTTGTTTCTTTGTTCGTTGTCTTGTACTTCAGTGCTTTCAGCTATATAGTTCACATATGAGCAAAGGCATGGTTCTTGACTTTTTCTGTTTGACTTATATCACTTAGTGTAATAATCTCAAGATCCATTCATGCTGTCACCAATGGCAGTATTTCATCTTTTCTTGTGGCCAAGTAATATTTCATTGAGTGTGTAGCACATCTTTGTTGTTGTTGTTTTTTTAATATTAAGAAACTTCTTTATTATCATAAAGATTCTCCTATTCTTTCTTGTTAAAACTCATAGAGCATGACTTTTTCTGCAGAAGGGTTTGGAACTGCTCACATTTTGGACCAGATCATTCTTTGTTGTAGGAACTTGCCCCATGCATTGTAGGACTTTGAACATCTCTGACCTCCACCCATCAGGTACCAATAGTTAATCCAAAGTTCTGGCCACCAAAAATACCTCTAGACATTGCCAAATATCTCTGAGAGGAAAAATCAATACAGTTGAGAGCCACTGAACTAGACTTAAGTATTTTTTAAGGCTAAATTTAAAACAAGATAATAATGAATAAAAAAAAGAGAAAGACCTTATATGTAGCACAATGTTATTTAAATAAATACAAAATATTTCAGGAAGAGTAGAGATCAAAAACCAGGTAAGAGGTCATTTGGACACTGTTATGTTCTGGTCTTTCCATCCAAAGCATCTTTAACTATGACATACTGTTCAAACCTGAATCTGATGGTTTTCCCTAGGTATAGAATCAGAAAATGCAGCTATAAGCAAAGCTGGAGCTTGCTTTCTAAAAGCTTTAGTAACAGAAGATAAACAAGTGAATGAGTACATATTACGTCAGTCAAGGATATGGGCTATAAAGCAGAATAAAGTCAATTGATTCATTTCTTTTTAGGAGCTGACAGTGGTGTTTTGAATGGGAAATTTCTCGGGTAGAACAGTCCTGAGCCTTTTTTTTGTTATTGTCTTTTATCCACACTATCTTAGTATGCTAAGTTCAGGAAGGCTATTGACTCAGCGGTGGAACTAAATAATACACACAAGCACACATGTGCACATGCATGCGCGCACACGCACACACACACACACACACACACACACACACACAAATGCTCTCTGAGTCAGGAAGTGCTATTCCCCAATTGAGAAAAACCTGTAGGGGAAACCAGAATGGCTCAGTGGGTTAAGCACTCACTTTGCAGCCCCTGGAAACCAAGGATTGAATCTCAACCCTGGCCTGTGAGAATCCATATACTGAACTGGGGTGTGCTTCCCATGTGGAAGGCCCCCAGTTTAGTACTCACCCTTGGTTAGGCCCCTGGCTCAAGGGGTCGTACCTCCCATGTGGGAGGACCCCAGTCCAGTTCCTACCCTGCGTGGCCCCAGCCCACCTATGTGGAACAAAACCATGCTGAAAACTGATGATATACAACTATAGAGACCACTCTGGGCCTTACCCCTTCTCTCTGTCTCTCTGTCTCTGTTAAAACCAATAAAATAAATCTTAAAAAAAAGAGAAATCTGTAAATCTTTAACATTTATTTCCAAGCTTTGTAGCCTTCTCCTTAGGGAATAGAGGGATTCCAGTGAAAGTGAACAGGTCTGTGAGCCACCCATGATCACCATAAAAAGATCTGAATAAAGAGGATCTTTTCCTCATTTGCTCTTTTTCTGCTCATGGGAATTTCTCTTAGCTGACATTCACCTGAACCTCCAGGTTTATTCTTTCCTGGTGCACACAGGAATATTATCCTGTCTAAATTATTTCAAAACTCATCCATGTTTCCTGGGAAAGAGGAGTTGTGGTGAGGACAATAATAACAAGAAAGGATGAGAGTCACAAGAGCCCCCTGTCCAGGGAGGAAAGTGCTGGGCTATCCTCGTACTGCCCCTGGAACCAAGGAACCATGGACAGTTCCCAGGCTTTCTCCCTTCGCAAATGCAGGTAGGGACACAAGAAAATACAAAACAGAGCCAGCTGATGTCCACATAGATATGAGCGGACACATCATGGGTGTTAGTTCTTGGCCCCTCCCCCAGGTACCACATCTTCTTTATCCAGTCATCTATCAAAGGACACTTTGGTTGCTTCAATGTCCTGGCCACCATGAATAATGCTGCAGTGAAAAAGCCCAATGTAGGCAGAAGAAAGGAAATAGTAGAGATTAGAGCAGAACTAAATGAAATAGAGAACAGAAAAACAATAGGAAAAAAATCAATGCAAAAAAGAGCTGGTTCTTTATAAAAAAAAATCAATAAAATTGATAACCCCCTGGCGAGGCTTACAAAGGGACATAGAGAAAAGAAAAATAAGCAAAATTAGAAGAAAGTGGGGAAATTACAACTGATATTACAGAAATACAAAGGATAATACTAGAATGCTATGAAAGGCTACATGCCACCAAATTGAGCAACCTAAAAGAAGACAAGTTTCTTGAAATATATAGTCTACCTAGACTGAACCAAGAAGAACTGGATAATCTAAATAGACCAATAAATAGAAATGAAATTGAAACAATCATCTAAAACCTCCCCAATGGCAAATGTTCAGGACCAGCCAGTTTCACTAATGAGTTTTACCATACATTCAAAAAGAAACTAACACCTATCCCTCTCAAACTCTTCCAAAAAATTGAAGAGGTGGGGAAGCCGGGATGGCTAAGTGAGTTGAGTACTTGCATTGCAACCCTGGGGCCTGAGGATCAAATCCTGGTCCTGGCTCTGTCCCATACAGACCCATATGCTGAACTGGGGTGTGCTTCCCATCCAGTTTGTTTCCTGTGAGAGTGAGCTTTCTATGTAGGAAGCCCCAGTTAGGCTCTGGACCAGGGCGTGCCTCTCATGTAGAAAGTCCCTGGCTCACAGGGGTGTGCCTCCTATGTGAGAAGTCTTATGCCCGGTTTCTGCACTGTGAGCCCCATGCTCATCTGTGGAGTGAAACTGTCAAAAACTGATGATGTACAAATATGCAGACTGCTCTGGGCCCTCCCCCTTCTCTCCTCTCTCTCCCCCCACTCTCTCTCTCTGTCAAAAACAATAAAAATAAATCTTAAAAAAAATTGAAGAATAGGCAATACTTCCCTGCTCCTTCTATGAGGCCAACATTACCCTAAAACTGAAGTCTGGTAAGGACATCACAAAAACAAAGCAAAAAACCCCAAAAAAACTATAGAACAATATCTCTGATGAACACAGATGCAAAAATCCTAAACAAAATACTAACAAATAGAAGACAATGCATTAAAAAGATTATACACAATAATCAAGTGGGATTCATCCCAGGACAAGAGGCTGGTTCAACATACAGAAATCAAACAATGTGATACACCACATAAATAAAATTAAAGATAAAAACCATATGTTTATATTAATTGATGCAGAAAAAGCATTTGACAAGATACAACATCCATTTATGATCAAAACACTTAATAAAAAGGTATATAAAGAAAGTACCAGAGGTGTCATCAAGATGGTGGTGCGAGAAGAGCTCTAAAACCTCTCCTGAAAAGAACAACAAGTTAAACAACTAAAATCCAACAAGAGAATCCCTAAGCAACACATAGCCTTGACTGAAGAACCCAATCATTGCAAGGAAATACCTAAAGCCAGAGAAAGGGAGGTAAGTGAGAGAGAAAAAATAGGGAGCACTGTGGAGTTCACACCAGAGACCTACTTGGTGACTAACCCAGAAGCTGACCTGGAGACCAGCAGAGGAGACACTGACTGAGGTGGGATCATGGGAGCATGGGTCAGGTGGAGCATGACTCTGGGCAGGTTGGAGGCCTAGAATGAACAAAGGCAAAGGTGAGGGCAGCCAGAATGCAGTGTGTACAACACAAGCAGGCATGGCTAGTTGTAGTGAGACATCATGGCAGAAACATGGGGAGGGAGAGCTGAGCAGGCATGGTGTGGTGAAGGCAATGATAGTGCTGTGTAGAAGGCTAGAGTGGGGCACCAGCAGCATCCAGAGATTGGCATGGGAGACTGGAGTGAGGGTCTGGATGCCAGCACATGGGTTGGGCAGCTGGAACTAGGGGTTCATGGACCATAAGACTGATGACCAAAACAGGAAGCAGGCATTCCAGTGGCTGGAGTGTCAGAAGCAGGAATGTGCTGGTGGATGAAGTGCAGAGTGGCCCTTGATAAGGTGGTACCCAGGCGGGAGCACTGTGTGGCCTTGGACACAGAACCTTACAGCTTCCACTTGCTCCTTCCGCCCCACCAGCCCCACCCAAAACCTGAATTCAGTGAGCTCCAGCCAAGGAGCTGCCATTACCCTGTGATGCAAACAAACCTGCATCGTTCCCAACAAATCTTGCCCCCACTCTAACCACTGAAGCCAGCACAGGGACCAAGGAAAACTGAAACACAGGTGTGGCAGCTTCTGACGGCAGTGGGATCTCAGAGGCACAGAATACCATCACCCACTATATCTTCCCAAAGAGAAGACATACAGAGACCAGGGCAACTGAGTCAAAGTGAAGTCCACCTTCTAGGAAGTCTCCCACTGTGAGAAAACCAAACTAACAAGAGGATATATTATAAGACAGTGCAGCAAAGAACGATTTCTTCACATCTACAGGGGGAAAGTCCTCATGTCCAGGAAAAGAAATGCTGCAACAGCAATGAGCACCCTAGTAAACAAAGAAGAAAGAAAAATCTCCAGAAAGGAACTTGAAGATATGGAAACATAGGAGCTAAATGACACAGAATTCAAGACTGCAATTCTGAAAACGCTCAAAGAGAACAAAGAAAACTGGCAGAGTACACAGAGGGAGCTAAGTGATCTCAGAAAGGAAATTGAATCTATTAACAAGAAGCAAATAGAAATTCTGGTGATAACACAATAAAATAAATAAATAATAAAATAGCTAGCATAGGAAACAGAGCTGAACAGATGGAGGAAAGGAAAGAATTAGTGAAATTGAAGACAGAAATTTGGAAATGTCACAGAAAAAAGAAGAGAGAGGCATAAGAACAAAAAAAAAGAAAGATTCTACAAAAACTATCTCACTCCATTAAAAAGAATAACATAAAAATGACAGGTATTCCAGGGGTAGCAGAGGATGAGATGGTCACAGAGAATTTGCTCAAATAGGAGATGAGAACTTCCCAAATCTAGGAAGAACTCGAACCTCAAATTCAAGAAGGAAACAGGACCCCTAGCTATTTGAACCATGGAGACCCTCTCTAAGGCATATTATACTGAAGATTTCAAAGGTCAAAGACAAAGAAGGAATCCTCAAGACAGCCAGAACAAAGAACACCATAACCTACAAAGGAAAGTCCATCAGACTTATCAGATTTCTCAACAGAGACTCTATAAGCCAGGAGGGAATGGAATCAAGTATTCAAAATATTAAAGGACAGAAATTACCAGCCAAGAAGTCTCTACCCAGCAGTTATCCTTTAGATGTGAAGGAGTAATACAGACCTTTTCAGACATACAAAAACTGAAGGAATTCTCCAGCACAAGGCCAGCATTTAAAAAAAATACTGAAGGAAACAATTGGATCTGGAAAAAAAAAGTAACAATAAAAAGGGATAAACTAGGACAACAAAAACATAAAAGGGGAGGAAGTAAAGGTTTAAATTTCCAAAGAGAATGGAGGTAAGAAACAACCTTAAGAAAAGGAACCACTGAATATATGAAACTTTCTTTTACATTAAGTTCATGGTAACCACTGAAAAAGAACTTAGAACTAGAACACGTAACAAAAGAAAAAAACAGAGAAAACAGTCATAAACACCATCAAACTTAAATAACTGATAGGAATTAAAAAGCAAAGAAGCAATAAAAAAACAGAGCTACCAGAAAACAAAAGATAAAATGGTTATAGGAAATCCTCATATATCAATCATCACCCTAAATGTAAATGGACTGAACTCACCAATAAACAGACACAAGGCAGCAAACTGGATTAAAAAACAAAAACCAACCTTATACTGCCTACAGCAGACAAACCTCAACCACAAGCACAAATACAAACTCAAAGGGAAAGGGTGAAAAAAACATACTCCAATCAAATGGCATCCAGAGAAAATCAGGTGTA
>PVKE010047390.1:0-11941 GCA_004027555.1 Craseonycteris thonglongyai | reverse complement strand
TTATTTATTTATTTATTTTTGACAGAGGAGAGAGAGAGGGAGAGATACAGAGACAGAGAGAGAACTGAACTGGGGGAACTTCCCAGTTCAGCATATGGTTCCGCACGGGCCGGGGCCAGGATTCGATCCTTGGTCCCCAGCGCTGCAAAGTGAGCACCTAACCCACTGAGCCACCCCGGCTTCCCCATGGGTTGGTCTAATTTTAATTCCATTAAGTCTTCATGAATAAATGAACCAAAACTTATATCACCACCACTCAATCCCTAATGAGTAGAACTCTAACATGAGAGGAAATGATATTGCAGCTTGATACCCTTATTTTCTGTTATTTCAGGTGAAAATACAATCTGTGCAATGTCTCCATCAGTACAGGTTGCAATTGTAACAAAGATACCGTACACAGGATGGTTTCCTTTTTTTTTTTTAATTTAATTTATTTATTTATTTTTACATTTTCACTGATTTCAATAGCAAATATGTATTTCTCACAGTTCTGGTGGCTGAAAGTCTAAAATCAAAGTGTGAGCAGATCCACTGTCTTCCTCACCCCATTGCTCTTCTTAGGGATCGCTCAGTTGCTTTCTTAAGAGGGTTTTACCAATTCACAATGCCATGAGTGTACAAAAATCAAGAGGAGGGCTCGTATCAGGTATGTGAGTTAGAAGGTCCCGTATTCTTGCCTTAGTATACTGAATGATACGGGATTGTCCCTTTTTGGTATAAGACAATTTAAATGTGTAGACAAAGGAATTATGTAGTATTAGCAGTGGTGTGCTGGTCAACCACTCTTAAAAAACAAATAATAAAACTCAGATTTGTAGAAATTTGCCAATTTATGGTGCTGAAAATACTCTCAGCATGGGCAGTTTTAAGGTTCCAGTGTGTCGTTTCTCACTGTGAAGTAGGGAGCCAAATCCACTGGACAGCTGGAAGTTGCTATCCCGGAAGTTGCCATTGTAGCCCCCTGCTCTTGGGTACTAGCACTTTAAAGGCTGCTTTATGTTACTGTATGGTCTCAGATGGGAAAGCCACGTAAATCTAAATTGTATTTCACACTTAACATATATTCTAGACTTATTCAGAGTGAACAGAAGATGTTCACTGTGGCAACTAGAACAGAACCTTGTTATAATGCTCTCCCCCTTTACAAGTCTCTGTGTCACCCCCAAGCGTGTAATTGCACCTCCTTACCTCTACACAAAATAATTCCCCTCTCATACTAATTAATTTTATTTCCTTATCTGTTGTCTTTGCCTTCTGACTGGAAAGAATGTTAAGTTTATAAATATAATACTACATATTATATAATGATAAGAAAAAGGAGAGAAAATAGAAGGGAAAAAAGGGTATGGGGAACAGAGAGAAAGAAGGAAAGTTTTCTGTAAACCCAACCAGAAGTTCCTCTGAGTTCTGCTTCCTAGTAAACTTCCTAGATTTAAGCAAGTACATATAAATGAATAAAAAGAATATCTGACAGTTTTGAGTCTTCATAATCATTTGTGGCTACTTTAAAGAAAGATTCTTTTTTTCCTTTAAAGAATTGAAAGATGTTTACATGTACTAAACAATTTTTTTTTTAAAGATTTGAGCCTATTACTAAGAAGTGACTGTATTCTTCTGGATCAGATTCAAACAAAATAGTACATTTTTGAATAATAACTATTATAATTTTTTAGTAATTCAGACAAGCACTTCATTAAGGAAATGTTGGGCTTATTTTAAAAGTTATATGTTAAAAAGTTATATACTTAAATATATCCCTTAAATGTATTTTGATGTATATTCTCTACATTTAGAAATATTTTTTCTGAATTATTTACTGGTTTATAGTTTTTAAATTTTAAAAAATTGTGGTAAAATATACATAAGTTTACCATTTTAAACATTTTAAGAGTACAGTTCAGTGGCATTGAGTACCCCCAACATTGTTGTGCAGTTTTATAGTTTTAAATTTTAAATTTTAAGCCCAGTTTTACTAGGTTAAAAAATTAAGTACAAGTAAACATGTTTCCATGACTATGTTTTTACAGTTTGTAATTCATAGCTACTGTGTATTAATGTATCAAGGTAACTACATGAAAAGGGAACTAAAACTCACGCCTCCTGCTTATTATGGTGCAATAATGATTTTAAAGAACTCTGGAAGCTTGCGTGAGTCACTGAACTAGCCTACAGGGAATTTCTCCTGTACAAATGTTTTTATTATATAGGGAAACTTTTCTTCCAGTGTTTTTTCCCCTAGATGTTCATCTTTCTTACAAACTAATTGTATTACATGCATGAGCATAGGAGGAAAATAGCAGGTTTTGGACAGTTATTTGACATTGTAATAATTTGTGACAGACTAAAGCATTGCCAAAGTGTGAGGTATTAAATGTTAAGCAAATCAAACTTGCTTTAGATCTACAGTATTTGTATGATTTACAGTTACCTGGAAATTTGTTTGAGATCATGTGCTTTCACTTAAAAAATGGTTTAGGTTTTACCAGCTAAAGAGCTGAAATTTAGAAACAGCATCGGACTGCAGTCAAATGGCCTTCTGCTTCTGAGCACAACCTGTCAAATCACTGGAAAGACCAGTTTTCTTATTTACAAGTGAATAAATGAATTTAAATGATTTCCCTAAATTTCTCTTTAATGTCTTTGTTTGAAGTGACCGGGCTTTACAATATCTTGAGCCCAATTTCTCAGAAAATAGCTTTGGTTTCCCTTCCAAAATCCTTTGCCTGAGAGCCATTCATTGACAATCACAGTGAGGGCTTCCAACAGATACAACAGTTTCACATGCACTGTGGTGGAGCAAGCTCGGGGTCAAGGGGCAAGGCTAAGGTATCTAAACCGGAAACGGACCTTGATTTACGTCACTTCCGCCTACGTCGTTACCGAGGAAACCAGCGGATCCGGGCCGGAGGCGTGGCAGGTGAGGGAATGGAGTCCCCTCTGTCTCAGGCAGTACCACTCGTCCTCCTTCCGCCTCTTTGGCGATCGGTTTGAACCTCCTCGGGTTCAGGGCCCAGGAGGCCCCATTGCAGCCCCGTTAAGAAGGTTTCGTTTCTCAGAAGCCGTCACCAGGCCTCTGGCCCTCGGGGCCCTGGGTCGGCTCCCTACCCATCCGCGCGCTCACGGTCCCTCACCGTGGAAAGACACCTGCAGGTGGAGGGGGAAATACTTGATTTCACGTTTTTTCTGAACTTTTTTTTTTTTTTCTGTTCGACTCATAAAGTGTTTTTCCGTCTTTTCGTTCTTAAGAGATGAAAAGGGGAAAGGCGTTTTTATGGAGTAGATCAGTAGTTCTCCCTCTTCTGCCCTCTACATAAAGGACCCCAGGAGGGGCGGGGAAAGCGAAATTACAAAACCTATAAAGATCACGAAACTCATCTGTTCATTCCATTGAACAGAGTAAATGAAACTGAGAATCTGAAGATGTGTCTTGTTGGCTTATTCTCATGAAACCTGACTAGGTCATCGGAACCATGATATAATAAAAGTTACCGATGTGAGATAAAAATCTTTTAGCTCTGAGTCTGCAAGTGGAGGCTGGGTGTAGCAACGTTATTTCATTACCCAGACAGTACTTTGACAGTACTTTATAGTATCTTAGAATTTGTGAAGTATTCTCACATTGGGTTAATTTATTTGGAGTCTCGTAATAATCACATGACATCAGTATTTTCTTCATCAGCTGTCTCTACTCCCCTTCTCTGGATCTTATCCTCTTAAACATATTCAAAAGATGTTTGCCCTTCAATTTATTCCTCTCTTTTAGTTTCTCCACTGCTGGGTCATACCTAGCAACATCTTAACATGCCTTAATAAATTATTTCCCATATTTTAAAAAATCCCTTGAATCCATTCGTGCCACGCAGCAACACCCCCATATCTCTGTACCCATACTACAGCATTTCAAAGAATTGTGACTATGCTCAACTTTCTCAACTTTCCCACTTCCTCTACTCAACCCAGTCTTGCTTTCTTGCTGCTCCACTGAAACAATACTTAATAAGGTTACCAGCAACTTTATCTGCCTAAGTCTAATTCTTTATTCTCAATATACTTGACCCTCCAGCAGCATGTAACATAGCTGAACATGTTCTCTTTCTTGAAATATGTGAAACTTAGTTATTCCTCAGTAGTGTGTGTGACATTTCTGAATCAGATATTTTTGAATACTGGAAAATACCAATATTTTGTGCTACTCATGATGTGACAGTGACATACAAGTTAGTGTGCATTACATTTTCACCACTACTTCCTTAAATGTAGACAACCTACAAGCCTTGATTTGTGGGGCTTGTCAGTTTCTATAATGTAAAATAATCCCACCCTGGCCAATTTCAAGCTATAGTAATGGCCTCAGGAACTGGGAAGAGATGTGTAGTAGTGCAACATTATATAGTGTTATCACCATGCAGATATCCGTAGATAATATACAGAGACCAGTAGTTCTCAACTGTGGGTGACTGTTCCCCAGGGGACATTTGGCCACATCTGGAAATATATTTGGTTGTTACAGCTGTGCTACTGCCCTCTGGTGGGTAGCAGGGATTCTGCTAAACTTATGCACAAAGACAACCCCACCACAAAGAATCCAGCTCAAAATGTCAATAGTGCCACTGTTGAAACACCTTGCAATAAACAGCCTCAGACAAATAAACATGGAGTCCATCTTCCAAGAGAAACAAGGTTTACTTTTTGCTCAACATTGCTTGAACCATTTATTGCAAGGAGAATATTTTAGCCCTGTGGAATTATCTTCTATTGCACATCAGCTAGATGAAGAGATGAGAATGGCAGAAGGAGGAGTTGTTAACTAGTGAAGATCATCACACATTTTTACAGCAGCCTTCTGGAGATATGAATGATTGTTGTTTTCTCTATTCAATTTACAAGCAATGGCTTGAAAGCTTGGAATTTGGAATTAATCCCGTTCAACAGTCCAGAGTAGCACAGGCTCTGGGTCAATCTCATAAATGAAAGATCATTTATATGCAAATATGAAGAACACTGGCTTACAGTTAGAAAATTAGAAAAACAGTGGTTCAACTTGAATTCTCTCTTGAAGGGTCCAGAATTAATATCAGACACATACCTTACACTTTTCTTGGCTCAATTACACAAGGAAGGTTATTCTGTGTTTGTTGTAAAGGGTGACCTGCCAGATTATGAAGCTAAACAACTCCTACCGATGATCAGGGTCCATCAACTAACACTTATTGGAGAAGAGTTAGCACAACTAAAAGGACAGAGTCCAGAAAACATCTTGAACAAGTCTTAGAAGCAAATGATAGGTCAGGAATATTAGACAAAGATGAGGAGGATTTGCAGTGGACTCTGGTACTAAGTCACCGACAAATTGACATGGAAGATAAAGATCTTCATAGGGCTATTCAGCTCAGTATGCAAGGTAGTTACAGAAATACATCTCAAGATATTCTACAAGCATCAGACTTCTTACTTCAGAAGAGCTATGGAAGAGAAGAGAATCCTACTTTGAAAAGTTAAGTAGTTATTACAATACTAAAATTGCATATTAAGTATTAAAAAACAAAATAGCCTCAAGAAAATAAGTAGTAGTAAAATATAGTGATGGGAAAAAACTTTTCCTCTACTCTCTTAGGTTCTGTGATTGAAGCCTGAAACTTAACGGGAGAAAAGGCATACACATTTTATTTGATCTTAGTGTTTTTACATGCACATAGAAAAAGAAGTGAAAACTCAAATTGGCTATCAGTTTTGTATACCATTTCAACAAAGTGATAAATTCGTAAAATGACAAGACAAAGGAAGAGAGGTTTGGGTGGGAAGGAGGGTAAACTAATGGAAGATTAAAGGTTAGTTAAGTACTGTTTGTTTGTGCAGACCCAGCTTAGGGCTAGTGATAATGGTTATTTTCCTCCTGGTATGGGAAAAGGTCGGGGAGCACCTTCACAAAGGGAAACGATGTCCTGCTTTTAGGCAGCGAGAGGGAGGGCAGAGAGCTTTTCCTGAATCTGCTGTTTCTCAGTTGCCTTGAAGTCAAAATAATTCTTATGCCAAAGTGACATATTTTGGGATGGTATATTGTGATCCTGCTCAATAGTAAAATAATTAGTAAGTGATAAGTTTTGAGTATTACCTTTATCTTAATCGTAAGTTTAAATAATTTTTAATAATGGGTGTATTTAAAATCCAGCTACGGTAATAAAACTCTGGAGGGGAAGCCGGGATGGCTCAGTGGGTTAGGCACTCACTTTGCAGCACCAGGGACCGAGGATCAAATCCCGGCCCGGTCCGGGCCTGTGTGGACCCATATGCTGAGCTGGGAGTGCCCCCAGTTCAGTTCTCACCAGGGCGAGACCCTGGCCCAGTTCCTGCCCTGTGCAGCCCCAAGCCCACCTGTGGAATGAAACTATGTGGAAAAACCAATGATGTGCAGCTATGGAGACTGTTCTGGGCCCTCCCCTTCTCTCTGTCTCTGTCTCTGTATTTCTCTCTCTGTCAAAAACAATAAATAAATCTTTAAAACTCTGGAAATTTTAAAAGTTGACTCTACTAAGCCAGTACAGTACACCACCCAAATCACACCAGTCAGTTTCCCAGATATTTAATTACAGCCTGGCTCCTTCTTCAGCCTTGTCTTCCACCTTTCTACCTCTTCTTTAAGCTCTAATGACACTGTTTTCTTTCTTCCAACCACTTAAACATACCCATCTCCTTATCTGAAGTTATTTGTATTTTCTGTTCCTGGTGTCTGGAATTCTCTTCTACCTTTTTCCTATCGTTGTCTCCACATTAGAGAGGCCTTGCCTGAGTACTTGTGTTAAAACACCCATCTTTTTTTATCTTACTATGTTTTATCTTCTTTATTGCACATTAACTTATTTTAGTCTTTACCTCTATACTTAACATGGTATTTTACTTATTCTTGAATTCTTTTAGATTTATCTATTTCTGATAACTTCCTAAAATGTAAAATGAGAATTAAACTCTCTTACACCAAACCAACACAATACTCGTATATACATGCACACATTGTCCTGTAGCCTCATCTTCCTAATTAACCCATTTCCCATTTAGAAAAAAAAAAAAAAGTACAATTCTCCACACTTTTCAATAAACACTGTTTTCAATGTGAAAATAAATACAAAAACTGTTCTTGGAGTTTTTTTCCTAAATATGGTCTCTACTCCTAATGTGACTGAAATGTATATGATGGTCTGTATTTAATAATATCTTTTTGTGTAGTAAATTTCAAAGCTCGGAACTTTGGGAGCAAGGTTAGGACTGTAATTTGCGAAACATTTTAGGGTAAACACTGGCAAGTATTCTTGGGGCAAACAGGAAAGGGGTTTGAAAAAAATCTTGCAATAACACTAAGTAGGTTCCAAAAATTTAACTGCATACAGTATAACATTGAGTTGTTCCAAAATAATGAAATATCCAAAAATGTAACTGCATCACTGTACAAAGTTGAGTTTTTCCAAAATAATGAAATATCCAGGGTAAGCCTGCTAAGGAGCCAGGCACCAGTAATGTGATATCCAAATTCATATCATCATGGGTGGTATCACAGGGCATATAATTATGGGGTCATTTTGTATTATACCATTTTGGCATTGTTGTGTAATTATTCATGGCTGAGCCACAGTAATAGCTCAGCTTTTCTGTTTTCTTTTACCCCCTTTCAGAGCGATATTTAAAAAACACAAGTCAGATATGTCACTCCTCTGGTCTCACTTCCATCACCCCTAAAATTAACTTTTTACAATGGAAGGCAGCATGTAATCTGTGCTCCCACCCCTCTGCTTTTTTCCCCTATCAATTTTCTCTCCAGTTATCTGCAATCACTCTGGCCTCTTCCTGTTTCCACCTTCCTATTTCACTGCCTTCACACTTGCTATTCTATTTTTGGATAGAAAGATCTTTAGATACATAATGGCTCATTCCATTTCATTCAGGTTTCTGATATAATATGTAAAATGCTTAGCCTCCTGTGTTACTTATTATTTTCCCCAATAAATGCTTATTTACAACACTATTTTTAATTGCTGCATAATATTGATGAAATGCTAAAATCTGCCTCTGATCCCCAACACTCACCATAGTAAGCCCAGGCCAAACAAGGAGACCGAAGCAACAGTAAGAACAAGATTCTTAAGCAAGATTAAGCTCTTTACAAGTGGTGTCTGATATACATACAGGGGTATCCAGTGTTGGTGTATAGATTCCAGTTCCTGGAAGGTTAAGCACATGCTACTGACTTTACAGGAAACCAGCTGAATATAACTCCTGGGCCTAATCCCAAGACTACACTTGAGAGCAATATTCAGTGGTGAAGAACCTTTTAAACATTTATTTCCAATGTGCTACAGACCTTTTGTAAAACAAAATTCAAATGAGTTACTAGAGAAAAGAAAAATAATGAAGGTACACAAACTATAAGCCCCGAGACGGTATGTTTGTGTGCCACCGCTATGTCAAATTGCTGTTAAAGTGACTAACTACTCTTGGTGTCTTTATCTCCTCAGGAAACATGCAGTTCAGAGACAAGTGTAGATCAATGGACCCCAGGCAAAGTAGCACAACTGTCAGAGGTCCACTTAGAGGAAGCCCACCCCTCCTCTTATGCCCTATCAATTCCCCCACTATATTTCTGCTAATTTTTCAGGTCAAGCCTGCAACAAGTTGTTCTCTTGCTGGTGACAAACTAATTTTTTAAAACTCTTCTTGAAGTAGAACATGTTCATTAGAGAAGTAAGCACAAATAAATATTTTAAATTCCACAGTTCACGACTGTTAACATTTACATTCATATTCATACATACATAGTTATACACTCACATACATAATTGAACAGGGGAAAGAGAAGCTAACAGAAATAGCTTATTATAGATAACTGTGTAACAAACTGCTCTTTACATTATATGAAACATTTTACATGTCAATGTGGACATTATAGCATCATTTAATATTCTCACAGGATTCTAGTATATGAGGTTTTGTAATTTTATTTAACCAATCTCCTATTCAGTCAGCTAGCAAATATTAGTGATCACCTACTTCTTGCTAAAAATGGGGATATAGTATTAAGTAAGAAAAGAGTGTGCCCTAAAGGAACTTACATTGTAGGGGCATGAGGTAATTCAACAAATACACATACAAGGATACTGATTTGTCAGCATCTAACAACCTTAAGTCTTCATCCTATGAGAAGCGGGAAGCAGGTGTATACAGGAAGCCTGGGTGAAATTATTTAAGTCAAAGTCCCAATAAAACTATTTCTCACAATTAAAAGGGTTGTTGTTTTTTTAACCTAGCTTTAAAATGTTCACCTGCAAAATAGAAAATGTACTGTGTTTGGGAAAATTATGCAATTTGCATGAATTAACACCAATGCTATCTTGTGCTGTCTCACACAAACATACCTTGCTTTATACTTTAAATCAGTTATGCATGATAACAGAAATAAACCTCACAAATTAATTATTGAAAAGAATATTAGAATACCCACATTCATCATAATGTTCCATTTATGTTTATTTTTTCACGGTTGCAAAATCTAGAACTTAAGCATTTTCATAGAATGTCTACAGGTGTAAATTAACAATATTTGAGGACAGTTTGGCTGTGTCAAAATTTTAATGTGCATATTCTGTTTTTCTATGAAGATATAGATAAGATATATAGATATAGATATATCTTATATATATAGACATAGATATAGATAGATAGATATATCTTATAGATATAGATATATCTTCATAGAAAAACAGAATATGCACATTAAAATTTTGACACAGCCAAACTGTCCTCAATAATGTTAATTTACACCTGTAAACATTCTATGATATATATATATATTTGTTCTGCATGCACATTGTAAAAATGAAAATTATACAATACAAAAAAGTATGTTGAAATAAAAATCTTTTCATTCCTAAACCCAGCTCCCTTAGTTGCCATGTCCCTCCCAGAAACAATCACTGTTAGCAGTTTCTTGTATCCCCTCACTGTTAGCAGTTTCTTGTACCCCCTTCCACAGAAGTCAATGCCAAATATATATGTCATAGCAATTCCACTTCTAAAACTGTGTCTAACAAAAACAACTGCACATGTACACAAATAGATACATGAAGATATTCATTTTGTGATTATAACAGCAAAAAAAAAAAGCTCAAGAAACAATCTGAGTGTCCAGTGATAAAGACTTAACAAATCATGACATATCCATACTTAGAGATAATGTGCAACTATAAAAAGAATTAGGAAGATTTATACGTATTAACACAAAAAAGTCTCCAACATATATTGTTAGGCCAAGAAAGCAGAAAATATGTGCAGTTACATCACATTAATGCAAACAAATAATCCTATTTGGAATGTGTGTGTGTGTGTACCCAAACATATATACATATACATGCTGTCCAAAAAAAAAATCCAGCCATAAATGCTTCTATTTTTTATATTACATCGCTGGATACTTTCCAGAAAGCCCTTATATATATGTGCATATATAATATATAAGCATGTGCATATATGTGAATATACATTGTTTAAATATATAAAAAAAGATCTGGACGATTCACACATCTATAAACAGAGATACAGATTACCTTTCAAGAGAGGGCTGGGCTAGAAGAAATGGGTTTTTTTTTACAGTACAGCTCTATATTGTTTGAAATTTTTACTACAAGAATATATTTATGTGTTATTTATATAATAACTTTTAATCTAAATACATTTAAGAAGTAACTTCAATAATTTAGGATTTTGAACTGTAATTAGATATTAAATAGGAAATGATCTTTACATATTTTTCTAAAGCTATTTAAATGTTACCCTCATTCTACAGTTATTTGTGAATAACCAAATGTCTGTATTTTGTATGTTGACCAGTGAAAAAGAATATGGAAAGAAAAATGTAAGAGTAATGAACTGAGATAACCACCATGTTTCAAAATTCAGTATAATTATTTTTCTAGTTTTTTTCCTTCTATTTTAAAATTTTGATACGATTTTTAAAGTTATGATAAAGCTCAGATGGCAAAGCTATCTTCTGTATTTATCTCTTTTGATGATAGAAATAGTGATAATGTTCTTAAAAATTATTAAAGCTGGGAAAGCCGGGATGGCTCAGCCGGTTAAGTGCTCGCTTTGAAGCCTGGAGGACCCAGAATCGAATCCCAGCTCCGACCCAGGTGGACCCACGTGCTGAACTGGGGCGTGCCCCCAGTTCAAAAATAAAAATAAAATAAATAAATAAATTATTAAAACTGATTACCACACTACTCACAAGGAAAACTTTTCTTTTTCCTCTAGTGTCCTGAAATGCACAAATAAACGATACTTGGTTCATTCTCCACCTGCTGCTAGGAAGAGTATATCTCAAAATAATACCCTTTGATCAAAATTAGAAAATCTGTTAAGCCCCAAATATCATTCTTAAGTATTATTTGTGTTAATAGTTATTTGTAAATTTTGAGAATAATTGTTTTAAATGTTTATTACATCAATTTTTTTATCCAAAATAAGTTACATGAACGATTCTTATAACATCAAAAGAGAAAAAAATCAAATTAAAGATAATATGTAAATAAATTTTTCTTTCATTTCTCCTAGTAAATGGCCTATCCTTTCTACAGTTTTTCTGTTTGGTCTCTGTCTCTCTAAATATAATGCATATATTAGTAGATGTGTGTTATATGCTTAAATACTTCAGGGTATTGGGATTTGTAAGTCCTTTTATATTTAGCATTTACAAGGAACAGTTCAGAATTTTAAAATTTTGAGCAGAATATACTCACTTAGCTTGGACTATGATAAAGCATCTTAGAGCCAAATTGCCACTGTAAATTTAAAATGTGACATTAATTTATACATTATTTCCTTCATACGACTTCTTAGTTAATTTTCATTGAGTTCTAGTGACAGTTTCATAATGGGGTATGTAAACTGATTTTAA
>PVKE010047389.1:0-11942 GCA_004027555.1 Craseonycteris thonglongyai | reverse complement strand
GGGCAGTATAATTCTTTATGGCCTCCAGACACTGAAGCTCAAATGCATCATAAATTGGGATTATTTCCCCAAAAGCACCAACTATAGAACCTTCCATGAAGTAAAAGACCTGGTTGCATATATTTTTGTTTTTCTTTGTGGCCTTTGCATATTTAACCCAAGTTAGAAGCTTACTAAGTACTAGTTGATCAGTAATTTCTCAGATACATTTTTTCTACCACAGTATCATACACATTTTATACTGATTTGTGTGTGTGCATGTGTGCGTGCGTGCATGTGTGCGTGTGTGTGTGTGTGTTTGATCTTCTGGTAGCAGCAATATGAATGGAGGCTGGCCAGAAGTCAAGGGAAGACAAGACAAAGGATCCAGCTGGCTTCAGTAGCTCCTGTAATTCTGTATAAATGACAGTATTGAGAGTGCTGAGAAATGGCGAATTAATGCAGAAAGCCTTTCAGGACAAGTCCTTCCTCTGCAGACTGCTGTCCTTGATTGCGCTGTGCTGGGACTCCATACAAGCTTTACTGCGCAGGTATTACCGAGAATTTACTAAATTAAAATTTGAGCAAGAGGACATTAAAATTTGGGGGAAGCCGGGATGGCTCAGTGGGTTAAGTGTTCACTTTGCAGCACTGGGGACTGAGGATCAAATCCCGTCCCTGGCCCGTGCGAACCCATATGCTGAACTGGGAAGTTCTCCCAGTTCAGTTCTCTCTCTGTCTCTGTATCTCTCTCTCTCTATCTCTCTCTCTCTCTCTGTCAAAAACAATTTAAAAAAATAAATAAATAAAAATAAAACTCATTTGAAGAACAGAAAAAATATGGTTCTGACTCTCATTTTTGTTGTCAAGGAGTATTAGAAAAAGAGGTAGCTCTCCAAAATGCTTTCATGAGAATGGCCTCAGGGTCCAAGGAGTCATGTTTGGATTCTCAGGCTACATCTAAATGGACCAAGGGATCCTCCATTAACCTTTTTATTTTCCTACCTATATTAATAAAAAATTCCATGTAACAGATCATATCAGTAATCCGAGAGGATCACTGTTTAGAGGAGGTGAGAACACAGAATCAAGAGTGCCCCCATCAAGTTTTCCTTAGTGAGAAGGGCATGGACTGAGAACCCACATTAAGGTACTTTGTGTTTCCCATGGGTGATGACTTGACAGCAGATTACAATGAACTCTGTAGAAATTTGCAGTGAGGAGCAAACTGATACACAAAAGACATGATCTCATATCACAATCTCAAATTCCTAGAAAGGACAATTTGTTGCTAAGGCTTTGTTATTTGCATTATTTCTCTGCCTTACCTCTTTCTGTCTCACTCTCACAATTATGCATTCATGAGGGAGCTTTTATTTAATCCAGAGAAACTTGTGCATTTAATACAACAGAAGGTTGCCAATCATATTCTTAATCAATACTTAAGTAGGCATGATTGCAATGGCACTCAAGTTATATGTAGTACCGGACCCAGTGAAATCTAAAAATGAATAAACAGCCCAATGTCTGTTTTAGCAATTGACCTGAGAGTTCCATAGGATCTTTCTGTTGGGTAACATAAAACTATCTTCATAGTTATTAGTTTTAAATTTAAACTACCATCTACCAGAAGAATGTTTGTCCCTCTTTTAGCAGTTCTGATACTGAAAAATATGCTATACATGTTAAAAATCTAAAAGCTATTTCTGATAACAGAAACAAAATGAAGCAATCTAGGGTGTTTTCTCTCTTCGGTCCTTCAACATCTAATGGGTTGAGCTTTCCTGGCAACCACTGTCCACAGCTGTGGGGTCTACAGCCCTGCTATGTGAGGAGCCACTAATCAGATTTGTACATCACCAGCTGTTCCATGTTTCCATGTCTTATCCACAAGGTCCCATTTGGATTCTGGTTAACCAAATTGTTTGTAGTGTAAATGCTCTGAGCATGAACTATCAATGGTATGCCTTGCCCATCTATCATCTGGACTCTGCAGACCACCTATACTTGTCAGAAGTAGGTAGGCTGCTTCTTGTAAAAGGTTATAAGGAAATAAAACATAAAAAAAAAGAAGAAGAAGAAAGAAAATAAAGAAAAGTGGCATTCTTTGTGTTTATTTTGTTTAGTCCAGTTCAGGGCCTTCCATTAGCTTCATCTTGTCAATACAGATTTCCTCTTTCTGGACAGTGAGGAAGTTGTGGAGTCAGACATCTTCTGCCAAACATAAAACACTAGAGAAAAGACTCAGAAGCTGTCTTGAGCCTGAGTTCTTCTTGAAGATGTGAGCACATTTATGCAATCTGGACCTGCATATTCATCTAAGCAATGCAGTCTGAAAATTTGGCTTGTATCACTACTTCCTAAAAGTGATGGAGTGCCAAGAGGGGAACAGCTGAGAGGGGAGGGACAGAAGGCTGGAGAGTGGGCAAAACGAATTTGTCTTGTCACATAACACAGATTAGATTATATCTGCCTAAAATGAGAAGGGGAAGGTAGATTTAATCAGTGTTTATACCAAAAAGATACAAAGATGAGCATCTTCAGAGAACTAGTTGCATAGATGGAAGCATAGCCTTCCTGACAAGAAAATGGGAAAAACTAAATATAAGACTATTTTAAAAAGAAAGGTCCAATTATATGGTGATGGAAAAAGAACTGACTCTGGGAGGTGAACACATAATGCAATACATGGGCAACATGTTGTAGAATTGTACACCTGGAACCTAGGTAATTTTTATTAACTAATGTCACCCCAATAAATTAAAAATTAAAAGAAAGAAGAGTCCAACATTTTGCTTTTCAAATACATAAGGGAATTGAGAATAGCAAAGTATAATCGGATAGGAATTAGGATAATTTTTGATAATTTACTAAAGCCAGAACAGAATTTAACCTTACTAAACATTTTCCCAAAGAGAGCAAAAAAATTTTGGAGTTGTGAGGAGTGCTGTAACTATAAAAAAGATGAACTTTTCAAAAAATTAGAAATAAATATTTTAGTACAAATAACTAATGCAATTAACTGTTCATGATTCTTAACTGTCAACAGTATAAAGCATCCTAGAATCTCTAATATAAAATTACTATAATTCAAGTTACTATATGTTCTACAGTGTAAAACTGTACTTTTTAAAAACAATACTCTAACTCCTAGAACTCAAGCTGAGCATGCCCTCATTTGACCTTAATATTTAAGGGGCACTGACTGACACTGTCTAAATGAACAAAGTTCCTAAAAGAAGAAAACTAATGCGTACCTTCCCTATCCTTTCTTCTTACCATTTTTGTTCTCCTGCCCCATTTTTCCCCTTGGATCTTTCTGTCTTTCTGCCTTTCCTGAGATACTTGGTTCTTCTTTAGTAACTTCAAATTATTTTGATATGAAAGCACAAGAAAGAAATAGAAAGTGTTAATCTGTGACTAAAATCTTTCTTTAGCTTAGTGTAGGTTCTGTAATATAACGTTTTCCCTAGACTCTAGAACTCGAATGAAATAGATATTTCCTACAGGTCATTCTCTCTGTTGCTTCTGGCCTTGGACCACAGATAAATAAGCCTCCCTGGGTTTGTTTTACACACATCAGATGTCCCAAACATACCTTATTATGAAAGTACACTGTGAGCTAATGGCACCAACATAGATTGTTCTTTCCTTTTTACTGGGAAAATGTACACCTGGCTCAGCTTCCTGTAAATAGCTGAGCCTGTTCCGCCACTTCAGTAAATAATCTGTGGCTTGTAGTGAAAATTTTTTAATTGGTAGACTTGGTTTGTTATATTTCATTGTGTCAAAGAACTGAAAGCTTTCTTCTTCTTTTTTTTTTAAGAAAGGTTTCTGAGGGGTTTCTCTACTCATTAAATTTTTCCGATGTTTTCTTTTCTTTTTAGTTCTCAGTTGTAGGATATATTCAGTGTGTGTGTGTGTGTGTGTGCGAAATAGCAATTAGTAATCTTTCTAGAAAAAATAATATTGAGTTTTGTATTTCACCACTCACACTCAAGTTCTCCACAAATGATTTTTAACAAGCTGAATGATAAGGTCACAATAACTGTGAAAGTAAAATGCACCAGCTAGTGAATGTTCAGACACGGCTCGGCTATCGCTCAAACTAGAACTTTTTTTCTGAAAGTATATTGGCCAGGAAGCTCCAGCAAGGCAGATTATTATGTTTGCCTTTAGAAATATAAGAGAGTAACTCTAGCTTTCAACCTTATATTCATAGGATAACGGCTGTTCATAAGGAAGGGGCAAGAAGGAGCATACAGAGAAAAGAAGGGACCCTGAGGATAACATGGAAGAGTATTTGGGTGAAAATAAAGTCGTGATAAGGTAGTACAAATATAGGAAACATAGTTTTGAAATAAGACTCTGGCCTTCCAGTTAATTATAAAAAATAATCCTGGGCATATCACAATTAAAAAGAAAATTATCTTAAAAAATTTTTTATGTAAATTATTGGGATTATTTTTTTAGAGACACTGCTGTCTGAAACTGTTCGATTTTAAAGGCATTAGAGTTTTCTCAGAGCTGAAGTCAGAAGTAAGCTTCCTCTTCCTTGTGGCCTTATTGTCTATTAAATTCAGAGGCAGTATTTTAATCAGTTGCTCTGATAGACCCAGGAGAGTAGCACATGAACAGCCTTGTCAGCCTGTGACCTATTGATCTTTTCATCAATAGAACTTACCTGTAATCATCTTGGCCATTAATCATTTGGAATTGCTTATTTTTCCTTCCATTTTGTACCTTAATATAAAACCTTTAAATTTCATTAAAAATAAACCAAAAATGGGCTGTGTCTTTTGTTATTTATAAACAACAGTGATTACTGCTAATTGTGATAGTGAGATTATCTATCATCTATCTGTCTATCTATCATCTATCACCTCATTTAATTCTCCTAACAATTTTATAAAGGTAGTTAAGATTATCTCTATTTTACAGTAAGAAAACATATTTAAGGGTAGAGAAGACAGACAAAACTAAGATTTGAACCCTCATCATTTTGACTACCGGTATAATAAAGTCCACAAAACTACCTTGCTATCCTGCTGTCTCAGTTGGGTTTACATCATAACTAACATTGCCATTGTTTATGTTAAAGAGGCAACAGAGGCGGAGGTTATAAGAAATGTTGAATTTTTAGCCTTTGTTTTACTATCATTCACTTGCCATTTTCCCATTTCTGATTACTTGCCTATGAATTAGTATCTTTCTCAGATAATTAAATAAGATGAGGAAACAATGGGGTCGTAGGATTTTGCTTTGGCACTTTCTGTTTGTGCAGGCATTGCATTATTCTCAGGAAAAAAAAAATGAGTGCTCTGAGATCATCCCTCACAGCTGTATTTTATACTATCAATTTTTATTTTTATCTGTTGAAAGAGAGAGAACTTTAGTCCTGATAAAACTCATGAGAGTAGCTAGGAATATTTCTCAAAGTAACAACCTAAATGGTTGCACTCAAAGCCTCCAAATTATGATCTTGTGATCACACCGAATTATATGTTTTTTCAACATGGAATTTGTCTAAACCTTATTCTTCACAAAATGATTTACATAAACTTAGAGAGTAGACACAATAACAAGCATAATAATATGGTGACAAAAGAATCAGCAAATAAGATACAAGGAAAAGACAAGAAAATAAATGGCAGGATTGAATCAATTCTACAATTGAATTCCAAGTTTGCCTCTGAGCTTCCTGGATAACAGAATCAAAAGGAAGCATGATGAATTATATTGTTATTATCTATGGAAAGCATTTGTTTGAGGTAACATAATTGAGTGCATCAGCCCTATTATGAGTTCTTCTTTATTTTCACATTTTTATTACGTCCATTCCTCCATATTAATTTTCTAAATTCATTATTGGAGGGTGTAAGAAAATTGTTAGATGTGGCTTCCACTTTTATAATCCCATATATTCCTGGAATTTGTTTGGACAGGAGAGTTGTTATAAAATCAATATTAATTGTAAAAATAAGTACATAAATGAATATAGAGTATAAGCCTACATATTTGTGATTAACTCTCTTGGACCATCAATAGTAAAACCCACTAAATAAATGGTTCAAGATTATGAATGAAAGAGAAATATGGTCACCAGTAAAATAATACAAATGAGCTGATGACTAAAATTTGAAAGCAATCAGTGTTTTTCTCATGTCTCAAAATGTGGTAATGTTTAGCTGTGTCTCTGGATATATAGGGTTCAAACAGAACCCTATATGTAATTGTGCTGAGGATATTTGAAGTAGTCACAGGATGAAAATATTGAAGAGACTTTACACCAATCATTTTGTTTTCTTTAAATTATTGACCAAATTTTTGTTTACTCCTAGAGCAAAAGACCATAAAATTAACTTTAAAGCTATCAAAAAATACTTATAGTTTTGACAAATGCCCCCACCTAGAACTGGATACCTCAGCTGACCTATAGGTAACATGAAATGTATTTAGAGAAAGCAACAAGGCTCACCTTGATAAGAACCAAAGTTGGGGCACAACCAAATTCAGCATGTGGGTCTGCACAGGCTGGGATTTGATCCCCAGTCCCCGGGGCTGCAAGATGAGTGCTCAACCTGTTGAGCCATCCTGGCATCCTGGACACTGAGTTTTAACCAATCCAGAATCTAGCTGGCATTTTTATAACCTTTGACCCATTATATAAATCATAGTTTCACTACATCTAGAATCCAACACTCCAACAAAATGGTTTGTAGATTTTCCTAATGTACATAATTTTTTTTCTTTCTATTTAACAACAAAAAACAAAATCTACGACAATGTTCTACTTATATCACTTCATAACACTTCTGAAATTAAAATGTGTATTAACTTCTTCCTGATTTGTATTATTTATATTTTTCTACAGAGAAAATACTACCACTTTTTGGTAGAGAAGAAAATGACAGGCAAGAGCAGTTGATGAAAAATCCATAAAACACCAAAATCCACTAGAATAGAACTCATGGGATTGGATAAATCAGTTAAAAGAATTTAACTCAATGATTGTGCTGCTCAACAATTTTGATAAACTTGACTCTTAATTTATATATAATTTGTTTTGAATTTGTGTAATTTTACTTTGTGTGCACTTCTCTTTAGGAACTGTCCTTATACAGTTAATAGTTTAGTGTTTACCTGAGGGTAAATGGTAAGGAGGGTAAGGGTTGGGGGTGGCAAATATATAGTGATGGTAAGAAAGCTGACTCCGGGTGGTAAACACATAGTGTAACACATAGAAGATGTACTACAGAATTGTATACCTGGATCCTATGTAATTTTTGCTAACCAATGGCACCTCAATAAATTTAACAATAAAAAAAGAACTGTCCTCAAATTTACTCTCTGTAAAGTAAATGGAAATTTAATTATGTATTGGGAAATATTCCTCAAGTTCCAAAACTACAAGAGTTTTTCATCTATTACCAGGGATAATGCTTTATGTCTGTTCTAGGCCAACATACCAGCAAATTAGAGGTATTTTGTGGGTAATATTTGCAGATAATGAAAAACGGATATAGCTAGCACACATATCTGAGACTTGACCTGCATTATTAGCATCACTTCTTGATCACAAATGAAGAGAGTGAACATTCAACTGGGAAAGAGAAGACTCTTAAGAAAATGTGAAAACTCTTTTCAGATCAGACACTAGAAAGACCCTAGATTTGATCTATGTTGCCCAATAAAATACACATAGGATCAATAAGGGACAATTAGGGAGAGACCACTTTCAACTATCTACAAAAACTGCTTTATATTTACAGCTTCATAAGAACATCTGTCTTTTTTTTTTTTTTTTTAACAGTGTATCCTAAGCATCTACAAAAATGCCTGGAAAAAAAATCAGTTATCCTACCAGTCATAGTTAAATGAATGAAAGTAGGGTTTTAGAAGAAAGGGAAAACTTAGCATTACTCTGGAGGATTTTCTCTGCAGAACATGTGCTCCCATTCAGAGATAGGAGGTCAGAACAGCTTTCAGTAGAAAGATGCTTTGTAGGGAATCCCAAGATGACCATAATGATCTATACCTTGAAGTTCAGATCCTCTAGTTCAATGGCTGTCAAACATTTTCTGTAAAGGTCGGATAGTAAATATTTTAGGCATTGAAAGCCAGTCTCTCTCAGAACTATTCCATGCTGCTTTTAAACTCAGCCATAGACAATAAGTAAGTGAGTTGGTATCACAGGGCTTGGCCCATGGGCAGGCCATAATGAACCAGCCCATGATCTAATTACATATTACTCTCTCCCCACTTCTTTCATTTACAGATGCACTTTTTAAAAAATAAATATTTTAAAATTTTAATTTTTCTTTGGTAAAGTATACTTAATAAAAAATTACCCTTTTAACCATTTTAAGTGTGTAGTTTAATGGCATAAAGTACATTAACATTTTTGTGCAACCATCATTGCTTTCCAATCTCCAAAACTTTTTTATCATTTTGTATTGAGACTCTATACCCATTAAACAATAACTCCCTATTTTCTCCTCCCTCCAGTCCCTGTTAACCACTGTTCTACTTTCTGTCTTTATGAATTTGACTACTCTAGTAACTTCATATAAGTGCAGTCATATAATATTTGTCCTTTTGTGTCTGGCTCATTTCACTCAGCATAATGTCTTCAAGTTTCATCTATGTTGTAGCATAGGTTAGGATTTATTCCTTTTGAAAAAGATTTTATTTTTTAGAGCACTTTTGGATTAACAGCAAATTAATAGGAAGGTATAGAGATTTCCCAAATACCCCTGCATACACACAGGCAGTCTCTGCCATTATTAACCTACCCTGTCTGAGTGGTTTATGTGTGACAACTGATTAACCTACATCAACTTATCATAATCACCCAAAGCTCATAGTTCTTGTTGCACATTCCCTACATTTTACAAATGTTTGGATGACATATATCCATCATTTTAGCATCATATAGAATACTTTCACTACCTTAAAAATCCTGTGTTCTCCCTATTCATCTCTCCCCACCACCACCACCACCATCCCCTGGTAACCACTGATCTTTTTACTGCCTTTTCCAGAATGTCATATACTTGGAATCATACAGTATGTAGCCTTTTTAGATGAACTTCTTTCACTTGGTAATGCTGCATTGAAGCTTTCTCCATGCCTTTCCGTGGCCTGATAGTTCACTTTTTTTTTTGTAAGTGCTGAATAATATTCCATTGTCTGGGTGTACTATACTTTATTAATTTATTCATCTACTTAAGACCATCTTGGTTACTTCCCAGTTATGACAATTATAAATTAAGATATTATGAACAGCTGTGTGGAGGTTTTTGTGTGGGCATACCTTTTCACCTTCTTTGCTTAGATAGTAAGAATATTATACATAGTCTATAAGAAACCGACAAACTCTCTTCTAAAGTGGTTGTGCCATTTTGCATTTCCCCCAGCAATGATGGTTCCTCTGGCTCTACATCCTTGACAAAATTTGGTGTTGTCAACGTTTTAGATTACGGCTATTCTAAAAGATATGCAGTAGGTATCTCATTGTTTCTTTAATCTGTGTTTTCCTATGATACATGATGTGGATCGTCCTTTGCCATCTGTATATCTTCTTTGTTGAGGTGTCTGTTAGGGTCTTGGGCCATTTTTTAAAGTAGGTTGTTTCTTATTATGGAGTTGTAAGAGTGTTTTGTATATTTTGGATAACAATCTCTTATCATAGATATCTTTTGCAAATATTTTTTCCCATCTGTGGCTTGTCTTCTCAATATTTTTTATTATGTACTTTTCTTTTTTAAGATTTATTTTTATTGTTTTTGACAGAGAGAGAGACAGACAGAGAGAGACAGAGAGAACAGGGAGGGCCCAGAGAATTCTCCATAGTTGACAGCATTAGTTTTCCATATAGTTTCACTCCACAGGTGGGCGCGGGGCTGCGCAGGGCAGGAACTGGACCGGGAGCCTCCACATAGGCCCTGACAAAAACTGAACTGGGGGCACACCCCAGCTCAGCATGTGGGTCCGCCTGGGCCAGCACCAGGGATTCGATCCTCGGTCTCTGGGGCTGCAAAGCAAGCACTTAACCCACTGAGCAATCCCAGCTTCACTTGATCATGTACTTTTAACACAATTTTATTTAAACACATTCCAGTTACATCTCAAGGGTACTATAAGAAATCAAGGGAAGAATGCACTTCTGATTTAGGCTATGGCAGCTTCTCCTGAGTTAGCACATACATAACAGTGATAACAAAAGATTACAAATGGAAATTGAAGCTACAGGAGTAGATTGAAGTCCATGGTTCCCTAAGATCAGCTCTGAAAATTTTCCTTGGACGTTTTAGCATTTTACATGATAGCAAAAAATTTTACTTTGGTTCTACTGTCTGGTGAGATGAAATAAGCAAATTCTTCCACTGAACACAGCCATATAACAAGGACAGAGTGCATGAAGAATTATTTGAGAACTCTGAAAAGTAAATAGTGCAGGCAAATTGGGAAACAAGATTAGAATTTTAAGTGTCACTAAACCACCAGTGACCTTTTAGTATCTTGTCTTTGATATTTTTGTGTCCAGACCTGGTCTCAGTGCAACCACAGCCTAAAACTCGGAAGTGGGCATTCTTACAGACAGAGTTCCAGGAAAAGCTCTTGAGTTTTGGCTTGCAGGATGGGAAAGAGATGTTCTCATGGTAGAGAGAGCGGAATAAATGCCCCTGTGTTGTTTTTTGCTCTCCTCCCTCTCTTTCCCTAGACCTCAAGCAGTCCAGTACAACTGATGGTGGCAGTGGAAGCAACAGCAACCATGAAGGCTAAGGGGTACAAAATGACAAAGGAAAGCTTTCTTACAAATCAGAGGATATTAGGCCCTGAGACAGTGGGGCAAGCACCTGTTGCTTTTTTCTCTCTCTTTTCACGCTGCATGTCGGCTCACAGAATGATCACAATTGCAGGAAGCACATGATAGAACTGGGAAAATAAAGCCCCAGCTTTCTGGCTGAACTTAAAAGAAAAGACTCAGGGAGCCAAAAGAGCTCCAGGGAGGTCACAGAGAGGAAAAAGTTAGGAGAGTTACCAGAAAAAGCAGTTTATAAACTCTGGGAACGCTTCCAAGATGCACATGTACAAATTTGACACATAATAGCATACCATCAACTTTGAAAACTGAACTTCAAGATCGATCACCATCCAGAACTATGCTACAGGATGACACTCATATACAACTGATTCAAATAACACTGCAAAGGCACGGACAAAGGAAGTCGCACTGAGTCCACAACTCCCGTAAGGTTTGCTGTAAGTTTCAAACTGAAACCAACTAGGTCATTTGCTAAAACAAAAATATTAACATTCTCCAGAAGCCTTAAACAAGACCCAGAAAATCCTAGCATAATATTCAAAATGTCCAGGATACAATCCAAATTCACACGGTATATGAAATATACCTACATCATTTATTTTCAAACCTGCATAATTATTATTTTTTTTACAAAATCAGCACGTACTTCAATATACTTCTGACAAAGCTGCACTAGTTTTTGAAATCTCTCCTTAAAAAACTGGTGTTTTCTTTTTGAAACCATTTCCTCACTGTGACTTCCCCTCATCATCACAGATGAACTCCTTACCCAATGTCCGACTGTCCTCACATCAACACACTGATCATTATAAACAGCTTGCATTCATCTGTGAATTTCAATTGGAGAAACCTTTTCTGCTGTTAAGAATTCAGGGGAAGCCAGGATGGCTCAGTGGGTTAAGCGCTCACTTTGCAGCGCTGGGGACCGAGGACCCATATGCTGAACTGGGGAGTTCCCCCAGTTCAGTTCTCTCTCTGTCTCTGTCTCTGTATCTCTGTCAAAACAAAACAAACAAAAAGAATTCAATAACAGCATGATGTTTTGAACTGAATGTCTGAACACTCTTCCATTTTGATGTGCAATGGGTAAAAAATGTAAGCATTTGTGTGGGAAGGTCAAGAATGGTGGAGG
>PVKE010047388.1:0-11946 GCA_004027555.1 Craseonycteris thonglongyai | reverse complement strand
CCCAGGACAATGCTGGTGCACAGCCCCCAGGACAATGCTGGTGTACAGCCCAGGACAATGCTGGTGTACAGCCCAGGACAATGCTGGTGTACAGCCCCTAGGACAATGCTGGTGTACAGCCCAGGACAATGCTGGTGCACAGCCCCCAGGACAATGCTGGTGTACAGCCCAGGACGTGGGAAACAATGTTTCTACCCAGCACTTGATGTGGGAAACAATGTTTCCACCCAGCACTTGATGTGGGAAACAATGTTTCCGCCCAGCAGCTGACGTGGGAAACAATGTTTCAGTCCAGTGCTTCATGCAAAATAGAGGAGGAGCTCCCAGCTAACACTGAGGCCGGTGGGTGCACATGATGAGGACGGTAATAAAATTAAAAAAAAAAATCACTAACAGTGGTAACCGCAGTATGCTAAATGTTAAATAAAAAAACTACTGGAAAAGAAAAAAAGAAAAAAAGAAAAAAGACGGTGGTTACGAGCACCAGCACTTGTGATTTGTGCAGTGAGGGCCAGTCTGCTAAGCTTCTCACACCCCCTGCAGCACCTCAGTGTGGCCATATCACCCCTGTGTGTAGATGTGGAAGCTGAGGCTGGGAGAAAACACAAATGCAGGTGCACACACGACGCCAGCCCAGAGGAGTCTCCTGTGTGACTGTCCCTGGGTAGCAAGACGGTCACAGCGCCATTGGAGTCTGGGTTGGGGGGACTGTACCTGCCTAGAGGGATTGGAGGCTGAATTAATAATCACCCATGGCCAATGACCTAATCAATCATGCCTAGGAGTCAAGCCTCCATCAAAACACAGAACAGGGGAAGCCGGGATGGCTCAGTGGGTTAGGCGCTCACTTTGCAGCCCCGGGGACCAAGGATCGAATCCCGGCCCTGGCCCGTGAGGACCCATATGCTGAGCTGGGGAGTGCCCCCAGTTCGGTTCTCACCGGGGTGAGACCCCGGCCCAGCTCCTGCCCTGTGCAGCCCCGCCCACCTGTGGAATAAAACTATGTGGAAAAACCAATGATGTACAACTATGGAGACTGTTCTGGGCCCTCCCCCTTCTCTCTGTCTCTGTATCTCTCTGTCAAAAAATAAAAATAAAAATAAATCTTAAGAAAAAAAACAACACACAGAAGGGCAGGTTTGGAGAGCGCCTGGGCCTGTGAACACATGGGGAGGTGGGGAGCGTGGCATTCTGGGAGGGCATGGAAGCCCCCCTCCACCCCGCCCCCTCCATGCTACCCCCCCTGCTCCTGTCCCTCCCCCTCCCCAGGCCAAGAGTCCACCTTCGTTCTTCGCCCCCTGCCCGGGCGGCTCCCACTGCTTGTCAAGCCCGGCCCATTCCAGCCGCAAGGGGTGGGGGGACACTGAGACCCCCGGCCTCCTGCACCCGGGACCCCACAGTCAGCAAAGCCTGACTGCTCCCCCAGCCATTCCTCTTCCCGTTGCCCCCACAACCCCTCCAGGGTCTCTGCTGAGACCCCCGCCCAGGAGGCAGGGGCCTGTGGCTTCCTGAGAAGGGGGAGCAGCCAGCAGCTGCGTCTGGCCCCCGAGGGGGTTCGGCTAGGACCCTGAGCTCCCCCCGGGGGAGGCACCGCTCTGATGCTTCGGAGCCTCTGTCCTGAATCTGTGACCCCTGAACTGTATTTCCTCAGCCAGCTGCTCGTTTCCACGGGGGCCTTACACTTTCCCTACGTCTTGCCCTATCGACTCCTCAGATTCCGCCGCTGAGAACTGATGAATTAATAAACCCAAATAGCGGCGGAGACGGCGGAATGCTCACGCGCCACGTGGGCTGAGCGGAGGCCCAGCCGCCCCGGGAGCCGCGGAGGCCTCCACGCTTATTAATTTGGCCTCTAAACGAGAGTCCGGATTTCAGGCTGAATAAACATTGCGAGACTGTTCACGTCCCCGAGGTCTTTGGGAAAGTCAGTTATTGAAAGGCTCGCTCGGAAGGCTTTTAACCTCCACGTAATTACCGCCGTTTGACGTCCATTAATGCAGAACCGGAGCAATCTGCCTGCTGTCATTAGCTCAGGTTAAGTGCGTTTGTTTTTTATAATTGTGTCCTAGTGATGTGAACGCAGATAGAAGCCCGACAGCCTGGCTGCGCGCTTCGGTCACAGCCGCGTCCCCCCGAGCCTCATCCTCCTGGGCCTCTGCACGCGAGCCCAGCATCTCCTCAGTCCCGAAACAACGCGTGGGCACAGAACTCAGCAAACACACACCCACACGCACACACAGAGACACGCATGGGCACACAAACGCATCTGCACCCATCTGCACATGCATGTGCACTACACATGTACGCACATGCACACACATTTCAGACACACAAGCCTGCACACACGACAGACACAGCAAACAATGCATGTGTGCACACATGACAGACACACATGCACACATGTGAGGGACACACAGTACATGGAGCAAATGTCTGTTGATGCTGCATTTCTCTACGTGTACACACGTGGCCACAAGATTGAGTTTAGAAGGATTTTGAGGGAAATTTGGGAGGCAGTGGGTTCACAGGATCCCAGTTATGGTTCCGGGATTCTACACTTTTAGTTAAATTTTTTATATTGAGAAAAGTGTAGATCAACATGCAATTACAAGCAGCACTACAGAGAAGTCCCACGTAACCTTTACCCAGTTCCCCGGTGACAACATCCTGCTAAACTGTCACTGAATATGACAACCAGCACATCGATATTGCTATAGCCCACCGCCTCCCTCAGACGCCGCACATGCATGTGTGTGTGTGTCTGCACATGTGTGCATGGGGTCTGTCATGTGCGTGCATTTGTGAGCGTCATGTGCGCACATGCCTATGCATGTGGGCACTGTGTGTCCACCACATGTGCACATGTATGTGCGCACCATGTCAGCCCTGCGCGTGCACACACATCGCGCTACGTGCACACATGCACGTGCACATCGTGTCGGTCATGTGAGTGCACACACGTGTGTCTGCGCATGTGCACATGGCATGTCTGTCATGCGTGCACATTGTGTCAGTCATGTGTGCACGCACATGTGTCTATGCATGTGCGTGCTGTGTGGCTGTCATGTGTGCACATGTGTGTGTGTGCATGCACTGTGTCTATAAGGTCTCTGTGTTTGCTCTTCCTGTCCCCGTGTCCCCTGGCCCCAGGGACCCTGCGCTGTACGTCGCCCCCGGCCTGCTCAGCCTGACTGCGTCACACGGGTGCAGCCCCTGGTCCCTGGATGGGGGGGTCCTGCTGTCTGTGGAGCCTGTGGCACAGGGGCCTCTGTGTGTCTGTGTCCCGATCGCTGCTTCTTCTGAGGACACGATGGCATTCGCGTGCCCCCCGCCCCCGGGGGACCTCGTTGCGCCTTTGTTGCCCCTTAAACGGCTCTGCCCGAAAACGCAGCCGCATTCTCAGGCCCCGCAGGCCGGGACTCGGCACGTGAGTGTGGGGAACCGGGGGTCACGTGCGTGTGAGCACCTTCCTGGCCTCAAGCCTCCACTGGCCCCACACTCCCGGGAGGTGGACGCGGCCACGTGACCCGAGGCTGGCGGTTCGGGGCCCAGCAGGGACAGCGGCATCTGGGAAACCCAATTTGGCCGCTGGGACGGCTCATTCCTGCCGGGCGATCGGATCCGCTCTGAGGGGAATCGAATCCCGTGAACGCACCTGTCAGCCTTCCGGCCAGGCTGCGGGTCCCCGAGGTCGGAGTAATTAGGGGCCCCCGTCCTCTCTGTGGGGCGTTGGGACTGGCAGGGGGCCCAGGCTGCTATTTCCCCGGCCCCCCGAGAAGTGGGGGGCCAGTGCCGCCTCCCTGGCCATGTGGGGGGGGACCAAATCCCCTTCCCTCCCTGCGGACCTGGCCCTGACCTGTCGCAAAGCCGGGCCCGGGCTCGGTGTTAAATAATGCAATTAGCACCCCCACCTCCGAAACACGGTCATTTTAATCTGTCTCATCTCTAAGCGTAATTATATTAAACTCCAATTTTGCCTCAAATATGCATTCTAATTCAATTTTCCTTTTTTCCCCTCTTCTTAACTAAATCTATTATAATTCCCTCAGCTAAATGGCGCCTGTTTAATCTTTGATGAGATCGGCCCGGGTGGTCAGCTGCTTGGAACCAAGGCTCAGCCTCGGGGAAGTGCCGGGCGGGCCGGGCTCTGGGGAGACGCCCTTGATGCCCCCCCAGGGGCCCCCCAGTTCCGCCCCAGGACGGAGACAAGGTGAGGACAGGGGGGCGGGGCCACGGGGCTGACCCTGCAGATGGGGCCGCGCCCACGCCCCCCGCGGTCTCATAGCCCCAGCCGGTGGCCCCAAGGTCCCCACCGCGAGGGAAGCACAACCCCCAATGCTTCTCAGGGTCACGACCTTCCTCAAAAGGGGACGTAGTGCTGGGGACAGACATTTCCATGAGCCCATGACGGGCGAAGCACAAGTCCCATGAGGGTTTGGAGACAGGCTGCGGGTTCGTGACACCTGAGGCTGCGGCGTGGCCCGTGGGCGGCATCCAGTGTGCATCCCTGGTCCCCGGTGCCGGCAGCGGGCGGCTGGGGGGCATCCGGCCTCACCCCCCACCCACCAGGTGTGGGGGCGGCGTCGGAACCGCTGCCCCCGGGTCAGCCCAGTGCAGGTGAGCGAGGCGTCCCCAGCCCGGCCACTGGCACCTTACAACAGAAGTGTCCCCAGAACCAGCAGGTCACGCCCGTCCTGGGGGTGGGAACACTGGTGACACCGGGGACACTGGTGACACCGGGGACACAAGTCAGAGGCTGAGCTGCTCGGGGTCCCCGGGTGCGTTTCGGGTCCAGAACTGGGCACTGAGAAGCCGGAGGCGTGGACAGCGGGAGTTTCTCCTACGGCCAGAACGCGGCTCCCGGGGACCGTCCAGTCGTGAGACGCGCTCACGTGTGGACACGGATGTGCTGGGAGGTGTCGGTAGCGACACGAGGTTCCGCAGACGCAGGCAGCTGCTCCCTGGTGGCGTCGCGCCCGGTGAGGAGCGTGGCCGTGACGGCCCCTCTGGGGTGAAATCAGAGGCAGGGGGTCCCATCCCACCCCCTGACCCCGGAGCCCCTCACAGGAGTGGGGCGTCTCCCCACTTCCGTCCCGACGTCCCCTGACCCCACAGCTTCCCCTTGGGCCCTTTTCCAACAACGCGGCCACGTGGACACCAGGCCCATCTGATCCATTAAACTTCGGCCCGAACTTAGGCCTCAGATGTTCTATTAATATTTTCCGTCCTCCTTACAAGTTCAAGCAGCCGTGGAAATGATCCGCAGCAGCGGAAAAAAAAAAAAAAAAGTGCGTTGAAAATGTATTCACGTCCCGGAGTCGCCGAGCGGCCCTCCTCGGTAATTTAATCAGAAATGACGGAGGTTTGCTCCAAGTCTCCCTCGGATATAAATATAGAAATATTTTTAAAATAATTCTTTAATTTTTCAATTACAGCTGACACGCGGGTTTCTATCAGTTTCAGGAGGGCTGCCGAGCGGGTGGGACTTTATCCTTTACGACGGGGTCTGAGCCCCGCGGACGAGTCTAGTGCCCGCCTGGCACCTGTTCGGCGCTTCCCGCAGCGGCATCGAGTCTGCAGCGACCTCAGGAGTCAGATGCTGTGTCCCCGGCTCGCCGCCCGCCCCGCACACCCGCCCCGCACACCCGCCCCGCACGCCCACCCCACACACCCGCCCCGCACGCCCACCCCACACACCCACCCCGCACACCCGCCCTGCACACCTGCCCTGCGTGCCCGCCCCGGGCCGCCTGCTCCTGTCCGTCCGGAGGCGGGAGCCGTCGGTGGCTCTGTCCTCGCTACACTTGCTGCCTCAGGAAGTCCCCACGGGGTCCACGTGACCTGAGCCCCGCTCTTGCCCACAGGACACTTGGTCAGCGCCAGCCCTCGGGCCCAGGGCCGTCCCGGGGGGGGTTCCTGGCTGCCCCCAGCGGCTCGGGCGTCCCCAGCTTTGCTCTCAGGGCCGAGACGTGATGCGCCGGAGACTTTCCCTTGTTTCTTTTCCTGCAGCGATTTATCCACAGCCGTTGAAATCCTCGTGGTCGCCGTGGTGAGGTGCTGACGGTCACGGAGCCGGATTCGGCCTCAGGACGGGGTTAGGAGGACGCCCCCCTCGCGCGCCGTGGACCAGGTGGCCTCACACCAAACGCGCCATTCAGGGCGGGTGTCAGACGCTCAGGGCCGAGCCCCACGTCCTCGCGGGGCCCCACGTCCTCTCGGGGTCCCACATCCTCGCGGCTGCGTCCGTCACCCACGCTCGGCCACACCGAGTGGGGATTTAGCCGCTGTCCACGCAAGAACCTCTCACATCCTCTCAGACGGAGGCTCCGCAGGTCACAGCTCCTCAAAGACCACGCACGACGAGCGGCCGCCCCGCCGGGCGCCCTCATCTCATCGTAAGCAGGCGCTGTCAACCGCGTTTGGCTCCCAGGGACGCGCTGTCCCCTTTATCTAAAAAAAAAAAACCACAACAAAATAAAAAACAATGACCACAAACACTAAAACGCACCCGGCACCCAGCGCCAGGTTCACGTGACGTCAGGGGTTTGCGTGGAGCACACAGGTCACCATGTGGCGTTGGGGGCAATGGTGACACCCGACCGCGGCAGCCGCCGCAGAAGGACCTCGGTGGCCCTTGCGGGAGAGACAGGGTAGGGGCCGGGGGACAGCTCTCTGGCAGTGTCACCCGCACCCGCGTTCTCTTGGCAGATGTCACCCCAAACACGCCAGCAGGACGAAGGTTGGGGTGCAAGTCCTGTCCTGGCTGCCTGTCACCGGGGCCCGTCCTCGGGGGGACGCTGTCTGAAGCGGCTGGGCCAGCCCCTCCCTCTGCCCTTCCTGCTCCTCCGCCCGGAAGGGCGACGTGATGCTGGAGGTGCAGCCGCCCTCTTGTGCCCACGAGGCAGCCGGGGTGCTGAGCGGAACGGGAGGCAGCACAGCCCCCGGGGACCGGGTCCCCCGTGCCGGCTCGGTGCTCGGGGTCCGCGCAGCGCCGGGCTGTTGGCCGGCCCTCGGCTGGGCCCTCTCGCTTGTCCTCAGTGCCCAGCACGGGAGCTGAGGGGTGGGGGACCCCGGGAGGAAGATCTCACCCCCGACGAGACCCTCCAGGCGTCCAGGGCAGAGGGGAAGCTGGAGGCCCCGGGGAGGGGGCGCCATTTGGGGGTCCCACAGAGGCGAGCACAGGACACGGCACGGGGGTTAGGAGACGGCTGCTAATGTCCCCATCACCATTCAGGCCGCGATTCCGCGCCGAGTCTGCCGCGCGGGGGATGGGACAGGGTGCTGCCTTGTCCGCGCCGAGTCCTCACGGGCCGGCGGCTGGGTCCCTGGGAGGTGGCCTCTCTCCATATACACATGTGTGTGCACACACACAGGCACATGCAGCACACGCACACGGAATCCAGAGCCAGCGGATTCTTCCATCTTCACGTCCCGTCCGGGGCCAGCCCCCCGGTCTCCTGGACGCGTTTATCGGGGTGCCCCATGTGGCTGCTCGGGCTCTGAGGTCGTCCATCCGTGAGGGGGACGGCGGGTTTGCTGGCCCGTCCCTCTGACTGACGGGTTCGCTGAATAAGGAGCTGACTCTCCAGTTTTCCCCCAAACCGAGCGGTGTTGTCTGAGGGTCACACGGAGTCCTGTGCCCGACGCCCGGGAGGTGTAATGAGGCCGACCCGACGTCCTGTCTGAGACGCGACACAAGGCAACAGTCCCGTCCCGTTACGAACGGTGCGTGTGGTCAGCCCACGGATCGCTGGGCGGGGGACGCCCGCCTTTCCCAGATCGCGACAGGCGTCCCCATGAGGCACGTGTCCCCGTGACCCTCCCTGGAGACCCAAACGCTCCGGGGCCGCAGTTGGAGGGGCCCCGTGGACGGGGACGGAGGTGCAGTCAGCATGCCCTCCCCCTGCCACTGTGGACACACTGGGTCCCCCCCGGTCACAGGCGGCTGTGTCTTTAAAGGTGTGGGGACCCCTGGTACTTCTTTTTCAGCAGCTCCGCTTTCCCCCGAAATGGAAAACGGTTTTACACAACCTGCAGATGATGGAAACGCGCCTGGCTGCCCCTGCCATGTGGGGGTGGGCGTCAGTCCCGCTCAGGGGCCGAGGGAGACGCCCGAGGTCTCCGAATCCACGAACTCAAAGTCGCCCCCCGTCCTCGCAGGGGACTTGTCGGGGGGCGGCTGTAGCCTGCTCGTGCTGGGAGCCGAGGAGGGGGGTGGGTGGCCTCCCCTTTCAGGTGACAGCCCCACCCCAGCCCCTGGGTGACACCCTGTCCTCAGGGGTTCTCTTACAACAAGGGCTGAGGCTTCAGGGGCGTGTGTCAGGGGCGCTGGGTGTCCCCTCCCCACTCCCAGGCAGGCTGGGGGCAGGCAGGGTGCCCACCATTCCAGGGGCGCTTTCCCACCGAATCCCCACCACATGCCTTAAAGATGCAGCTTCACGAGCCACAGTCATGGGCCCAAGGTCGCAGCCCAAGGTCGCAGCCCACGAGCTGGAGGAGTCAGAGGCCGGCACCACGTCCTCTCGGCCTCAGACAGACACTTTCTGCAGCGACCGGCCAGGAAACGGAGCGGGAGCCGGTCCCGGCCATCAGCGCACATTCCCGATAGAAACCGCGGGGCGCAGGCAGCGAGCCCGGGGCGAGGCCGCCGTCACGATCAGACGCAGGAGGAGCCACCACGTTCGCCGCCGGCCGGCGTCTGCCGCACACACGCGGCTCCGGCCCCTCGGTACGGGGAAGGGGGCGATGCCGCCTCACCTCTGGGAGGGGCCCCGATAGAAGGGCCACCCTGTTCGCGGGGAGGGGAGCACGGCCTTGACCTGGAGCGGCTTTGCTTGCTGAGCCGACTTGCATGGGAAATACTGTGTTTCAAAGGAACCGGGCAGAGAAACCGTATCAGGCGCCAGCAACGCTAAGCGCCTCGCTGCAAGAACGTAACGGCCTGCAGAGCATTACGTGTCGCCACCCAGACCCGGCGGCTGCGGGTGCTGACGCCTGCTGGGCCATCGTTACAGGCTTAGCAGGCTAATCACTTTGTGAATAAAATCAAACAGAATCAAGTCATTAAACAGCAGACGGAGAAGGTCTCCGGTCCTGTCCTGAAGGCCGGTGAAAGTCGGATTAGGGGCTTTTGCGTGGTGGTCGCTCACGCGCCCCTGGCCGAGGGCTGGGGGTTGTGGGCGGCTCCTGAAGAGGGCGGTGGGACCACCGTGTCCTTGGGGGCAATTCCGGGTCACCGGGGAGTGACAGGCATGTTCTGCTTTCAGCCCGAGCCCCCGCGTTCACCTATCTGCTGGCGGCTGTCACCCACCCGGACACCCACCCAGTAGGAAACCCGCCCAGACATCGGGCACAACGGGGGCCCCCGCTCCCCGTCCCCGCTGCGGGGCAGACCCTGCACCTCCTTGTGCGTGGGGGCCCCGGAGGGAGGGGCCCTGTTGGGGTGCACAGGAGAGAGGGGTTCCACCTGGCGGGCTCGGAAGCGGGGTTCTCAGCCATGGACCCACAGGCAGAGGGGAGGGAGCGCCTCCTGCCGCCTGCCAAGGTGAAGCGCATCATGGGGGCAGAATGTCCCAGAGGCTGTGATCTGGTTTCATTCTCCTGCTCAGGTTTCTGGCTCGTGGTCAGTTCAAGGCCCATCGATCGCCATTGGCTACGGTGCGTCTGGGGGACCAAGACAGGCACGTGGGGACCAGGTGGGGACCAGGTGGGGACCGGGGTAGATGGTCAAAGCAGCGCTGGGTAGCTCCCCAGAAAGGCAGAAACGTCCATGAAGAGGCCGAAGGTGCACCGTGTAGGCTCTGGGGACCCCTGTCTGCACACCGGCTGGGCTCTGTGGGCACAGGGGCAGCTCCAATACAACTTCAAGGACAATGACGCGCGGGGCGGGGGAGGCCTTGGTTTGCAGCCCCCGATGGAGACAGAAGCTCATCAGGGACAACAGTCAAATCCACGTTCTCGTCCGCAGAGCGGGCTCCGGAACCACGATGTCTCCGGCCGGTCTCTGGGCCGTGAGCGCTTTGCGGGGAGCCAGCCGCCGTCACCGGGGCCCCCGGGGCCTTTCACGGCCGTGCTGCGCAGGACACCTGTCCCCGGGCCGGCTGGCATGACCCCCTACAGCCCACGGGGGGGCACTTCCCCTGCTCAGAAATGAGAAATGAGGGCTCTCAGAGCCGACACACAACACGGGCCGTGTCGCTGGGGGAGGCAGGCGGTGGGTGTGGGGGTTCAGTCAAGTCTAAGTCCCGCCCAGGGGGCGCTGTGGGCGGAGCTTCTACATCTGTCCCTTGTTAAGTTAGTGGCTCGTGGACATTCGTGCGAGCATTCCGTGACCCAGTAAATTCGCCACGTTCCTTCCGGGTCCCCCGAAAGGGAGAGGTCTTATCGGTGGGGGTCACTGATGCCTCCCAGCGCCCACACGGAAAATACCCGGCACGGTGGCAGCCTGGGGGGGCAGCGTGCACCCCCGGAAGGCAGCACCCCCAAACAGCTTTCTCTCCCAAGAAGTCGTCTGAAATCATAGCCTCACAGCGGACGGGCGGCTGCCGACTCCAGAATTAACTGCAGGCGCAGAGCTTTGGCTCCGGGACGTGGGGAGAGGAGGCGGGGACCCCGAAAGCAGCGTGTGTGTGTCCCGTCCACGCCCAGCTCGCCGGCGGCACGTCGGCACAGGTGCCGCTGTCGGTTTCCGTACAGCCTGGAGAGTCGGGAACATAAACACCCCACCCCGGCCGCCGGGCCGCCAGGAATCCGGTGAGCTCCACTGCATGGAGCGGAGCCGCGCAGACCAGGATGGAGCAGTTTGGAAGGCGCGGCGATGGGCCGTGGAAACACGTGGGGTGTGTGTGTGTGTGAACACTCATCGTCTCCAGATCGGTTTTCAATGCTGTCTGCGCTTGCATACGATGCGGCTTTACGAAGTTATCCTCGGTGCCTGGGGACGGTCCCCGGGCCTGTCCCCACCCGCAGCGCGGCGGGCACATGCAGACCCTGGCTCCCGGGCACACGCAGGCCCCGGCTCCCGGGCACACGCAGGCCCCGGCTCCTGGGCACACGCAGGCCCCGGCTCCCGGGCACACGCAGGCCCCGGCTCCCGGCAGGGCTTCTGTCTGGGCACGCGGAGGCCGGCCCACCCCGCACACCGGGGGCACTGTGCCATCACGTGCGGGCACCGTGTGTGGGCACCGAGCCCAGGCGGGTCCTCAATGCTCTCCACCTGCCCTCCTCCCTCCGCCCTCACCCCACGCCACTGTCCCTGCTGGGTGCCAGCGCACTCTGGGGACCTAGCAGGGAACAGCCCACAGCCGCCGCCCCGGGAGCTCAGGGCCCGCAGGGGGGCAGCCGGGAGGGGACGAGCGCGAAGGGGGCAGCCGTCTGGGGGTGTTGCAGCTCAGAGGGGCGCACAGCTGGGGCCGGGGCTGGGCCCTTCTCAGGGAGGGACATGCCCGTGCAGGGAGGACGGAGTGACCGCCTCGGCCCTGAGAGGGGACACGGGGTGGGGGACGACGTGGGCTCCTCGGGGGAGCAGGGAGGCGGCTGGCGGGTCCCAGGACCACTCGGCTGCGGGGGGCTCTGTGGGGACCACCCAGGTGTGAACTCTGGCAGAAACCCACGAGAACGGAGCCATGGGGGCCGCCTGGGCTCCCCTCCCGCCCTCGCTCCCTGCCCCCGGGCGGCAGGCGGCACCGGGACCGAGAAGGTGGCCTTGCTCGGAAGAAGTGTCTTCACAGGTGACAGAGAATCTTAACTGAGAAAAAGGGGCGGGGCGGGGCGCTGTGGGGGCGGGGCCTGGACTGTAAGGGGGCGGAGCCTGGGGCCTAAAGGTGGGACTGGGGCCCTAAGGGGATGAGGCCAGGGCTCTACAGGGGCGGGGCCTGAGCTCTGGAGGCGGGGCTGGGGCTCTATGGGGGCGTGGCTGTGGCTCTAAGGGCTGGGGCCTGGGCTCTG
>PVKE010047387.1:0-11942 GCA_004027555.1 Craseonycteris thonglongyai | reverse complement strand
ATATACATACCGGTATATATATATATATATATATATATATATATATATATCTGATTTTCACCAAGGTGGCTGATCATGGAAGAGATTAATGACATCCCTGGCTTGTTGATGAGAGGTTAAAGTATATACCTTTCAAATAACAAACTTGTACATACACCAGGGACATCAAAAAAGAAGATGATACTGGCATTTTGTTAATAATATGCATAGAATAACCTAGTTTTTCTCTAAAACATGCATCTAATTAAGATGAATTTTTAAATATTTTGTCCTTTGTTCTTTCCCTTATTATTCTTAAATGTCTATAAGACATAAATAAGAGAAATTCACACTGTGCCTACTACTCAAGATCTACAATGGTAATATAAATCTAGACATGCTTTATAGAAAGGAAACTGAGAAGTGTGCTCTCTCCTTTGCGGATGCTTAGCTTCACTCTCTCTGAGATTAATAATATCAAGACCCAGCAACCATTTATATAAAACATTCCATTGCAAAGTCCTTGGGTACTAAAAATACTCCTTCATCAATTTCTTTTACTGGGTAAGCTCAAAGAAGTGGTAACTTTTCATGGATAAGCTGAATAATTATATAATTTCACTTTCACCATTAAATATGTTAAAAAATTTACAGCTAATGCACCAGCAGTAACATTTTAAACCCTCGTCTGTAGTTATGGCTGCTTTTTTCAGTTACTTTCTTCCCACCCACAGCTGGCCTTTAATGGAGCTGTAAGATTTGAAAGTCAATTTTAACAAAAATTACCATTAATGCTCAAACAGGAGAAATGACACAAACTAAGCTAAAACAGATCTTTGAATATGAAAAGAATGCTGCTTTTAAAAATATTAGTAAAAGCCACAAAAGTAAATCAAATTTTGAAGAGGAAAAGAGTATGTAGGCACCACTAGAGGTCTGGACTCCTTCACCTAATCCTCATGTTCTATTTGCTAAGGCAGAGAAAAGAGTACTGTGATGTTTCTCCCTCTTTTTTCTCTTTTGATTGTAGCGACTTGGTGTCACTTATTAATCTCATATACATCGGGCCTATTTATCCTAGTTCTCACAATTTCTTTTGATGGGATTTACTTGTTTATGAATCTGAGGGTAGGGGTTAAAAGGATATGAAATTCAAACTTACTGAATCACTATCAGTGTATTAAACAATTATATATACAACATCTCATTGGACTCTTACCATTTATATGGGGGTTAGGCAATATTAGCAGAGAAGATCAATTAAAGACTGTGATTATCTATAGAATAAATAAATTAAATTACTTTAAAGATTATATGGCTAGTATGTGGTGGAATTAAAATCTAACTGGCTTATAAATCTATCTTCTTTCCAGTCCATGTACAGCTAATCTGAGAACAAATTTTGGGACCCACCTTGGTGTTAGCATTAAACTGCCATTAGGTGCTGTGTTTAATTTTACAAATGGTCCAAGTCCAGTAGACAAAACTGGCATTGCTGACTTTTCACTCCTAGGGAAAAACACACACACACACACACACACATATAGACAAAACAAAAGCACAAATAAAAATACATAATTAAACTTCTAGTTATTTAACGCTGTGGACATTGAAAGAAATTATGGAATACCATACAAAGAAATTAACATTTTAATATAAAAACTTCAAATGTTATGCTATCTGAAAGATGGTACAAATTAGTAGAAAAATTATCCATAATGACATAAACATAATATTATTTTTTCTTAATGTTTGCACACTAACATATTATACTTAACAAAGTTAAAAATCAGTGCCTATAACTTGGGTGTCTGATTTGTTCATTTGACTTATTTATGTTGTCCAATATTTTCCAAATTAATCATTTTTTAATGACAACCTCACAGAATTTCTGAACCATAATTGATTAAACTTTATTTTTGTTGCACGTAATTCATCTTTTCAAAAATGCATGTTGTCTGAGAACAATCTAGAAACAGGAGATCTCTGTTTACTTTTCCAGGTGCCACTTTGTTCTTCATACTTCATTCAGTTGAAAACCTAACAAGCTCTAATTTAAAGCCAGAAACTATGTGATTGCTCTGAAAAAGGAAGTATGTAGTCTGGACCTCAAAGTGTCAACTGGTGAGCTAGAATGGAACAAAGAAAAAGACACCTTCATTGTGACACAAACCATTAAGTTCCTAGTTTTTCTTTTCCCTGAAAATGATTACATCTGTGCTCTCAACTGTGAGTTGAAGATTTCTCTCAATTATCCTGACTCTCGTCCCTAGGCTCAGCTGGAGACTCTCAACTTCTCCACTCCTCATCTTGCTTCCTGTCTTTTATTTACTCTAGTATGTCTTTCAGCTAGAACCATCTTGATTCCTTCTACTAGTAACCAGGGGAAGGGAGGGGGCATATCTTTCTGAGTAGCACGATGGACCTGATCATTGCCTCTTCAAAAGAAGATTCAATGTATTCCCCAGGCTAAGCCAACACTCACCGTTTTTTAGCCGTGTATAGGGAATTTCCAAGGAATGCTTATAGCTGTTATGATCAATAAGAAAGGAAAAAACTTGGTAGAGGCTGTTTCCGGTCTTTCAGGTGAGATAATACCTTGAAGAAACTGTCCTACACCTCTCCTCCACTGGAACAATGAAGTCTGTATTTAATGCCTCAGTATTTAGCATCTTGCACTGCTTTTGTGTCATTTGAAATACTAGATTTTGTATCATTGCAGATTTTATCGAGGTTTTTCAATACATGATTAATTTAATAGTGAGTTTGTTCAACAATTGATATAATGATTAGTAATGTGAGTGATGTATAAGTGCTTGAGCTTTAAGCTACACTGGAGATGAAATGCTGGCTCTGTTAGGGAAGAACTAGACAAATTCTCAATCATTATGTTCTTTGGTTACCTCACTTCACAATGGAGATATAATGATCATTCTAACTTAGAGGGCTGTTGTGTGAAACATATGAAGCCCTTAGATCAGTGAGTGCTCACTAAACATTGCAGTTACTATCTTTTTACATGAATCTTGCATTCCTATTTAGTTTTATTTTAGTTATACACTTTTTAAACCATCTATTGTTGTTTTTACCTTTTACAATTTTATTTATTTACTTTTTAAAAGTTTGTATTAAAATATAGCTAACATATAACTTTATTATGTTAGTGTTAGCTGTGTACTATAGTTATTAAACATTTATATACCTAAAGAAGTGATCATCATAAATCCAACAACCATCTGATACCATACCTTGCTACCACAATATTATTGACGATGTTCCCTGCGCTGTACATTATGTCCCCATTGCATTTATTTTATACCTGGAAATTTGAACCTTATTCCCCTCTACCTTTCCCATTCCTTCAAAAATATCCAATTGCAGTTGATGTTTAATATTATTTTATATTAATTTCAGGTGTAGAGCATAGTGGTTGGACATTTATATAATTTAAGAAGTGATCCCCCTGACTAGTCTTGTAGCTACTTGGCACTTATATATCATTATTAACATATCATTGACTATATTCCCTATGCTTTACTTTATATCCCCATGATTATTTTTTAACTACCAATTTATACTTCATCTCTTTATCTTTTTCACCCTGCCCCCAAATCCCCTCCTATCTATCACCACAATAAATCTAGTACCCCTCTGATACCATACATCATTACTGTAATATTATTGACTATATTCCTTATGCTATACCCTATATCCCCACGACGATTTTGTGATAACAAATTTGTAGTTCTTAACCCCTTCTTTTTAACCCAATTTCTCAATCCCACTCCCACCTGGCGACCACCAACATGTTCTCTTATCTGTGAATTTGTTTCTGTTTTGTTTGTTTACTTTGTTCTTCAGATTAAGTGAAATCACACTGCATCTATCTTTCTCTGTCTGACATACTGCACTCAGCACAATACTCTCCATATCCATCCATGCCACTGCAGATGACAAGAACCCAGTCCCTTCCATGGCAAAGCAATATTCCTCTTTATCCATTCATCCATCAATAAACACCCAAGCTGCCTCCACATCTTGGCCGTTGTAAACAATGCTGCAATGAACATACCGATGGACATGTCCCTTCGAAGTAGTGTTTTGGTTTTTTTGAGATAAATACTCAGAACTAGAATTACTGGGTCCTTCTTTTCCTCTAGTTATAACCTTTGTTTTAAAGTCTATTCTGTTTGGTATAAATATTGCTACCCCAAAATTTTTTTGTTGTTTGTTTCCATTTTCATTAATTATTTTTTCCCTATCCCTTTACCTGCAGTCTGTGTGTGTCTTTCAATCTGAAATGAATGTCTTGTAAGCAGCGTAATTAAAAGATTTGTTTTCTTATCTATTCAGCCACCATATCTTTTGACTAAAACATTTAATTAATTTACATTTAAAGTAATTGTTGATAAATATGTATCTACAATTTCATCATTTATATTTTTGATCCTTTTTTTTTTTAATCATCTTAACAAAGTCCTTGTAACACTGGTTTCGTGTTGAACTCTTTTGCCTTGTCTGCAAAGCTCTTTATTTGTTCTTTGATTATAAGTGATAGCTATTTTGGGGTAAAATAATCTTGATTGTAGCTCCTTGCTTTTTATCACTTCAAATACTTTGTGCCAATTACTTGTGGCCTGCAAAGTTTCTGTTGAGAAATCAGCTTACAGTCTTTCGGGAATTCCCTTGTAGGTAACTAACTACACTTATTCTGCTGCTTTTAAAATTCACTCTTTGTCTTTAACCTTTGGCATTTTAATTATGATGTTTCTTGGTGTGGGCATCTGTGGGTTCATCTTGTTAGGAACTCTCTGTGCTTCCTGGGCTTGGATGTCTAGTTCCATCAGCAGGGTTGGGAAGTTTTTCATTATTATTTCTTCAAATAGGTTTTCAGTTCCTTGCTGTCTTTTCTGCTTCTGGTATCTCTATGATCCAAATGCAACACTTGATGTTGTCCACGAGGTCCCTATTCTCATATTTTTTAAAGTATTTTTTCTTCATGCTGTTCTGATTGGGTGTTTTCTGCTACCTTATCTTCTAAATCTCTGATTCAGTCCTCTACTTCATCTAATATACTGTTGATTCCTTCTAAGGTATTCTTCATTTCAGTTCTTGTATTCTTTATTTCTGACTGGTTCTTTTATGTTTTCAATCTACATTTTTATGTTTCCCATCTTTTTGTTGAAGTTCTCCTTGATATCATTGAGCATCCCTATAACCAGAGTGTTTGGAACTCTGCATCTGGTAGATCTTTTGTCTCCATTTTGTTTAATTCTTTTTCTAAAGCTTTGCTTTGTTTTTTCATTTGGGGTATGTTTCTTGGTGTCCACATTTTGGCTGGCTGCTTCCCTGTGTTTGTTTCTATGTTGCCCAGTCCTAGTATAATGGCTTATGTAGTATGTATGTTGTGGAGCCCAGTGGTACAGTCTCCCTGGTCACCTAAGCTGGGTGCTCTAGGTGTGTCCCTTGTGTGGGTTGGTAGTGCCCTTCTGTTGTAGTTGAGCCTTGGTTATTGTCTGCATGTTAATGGAAGGAATTGACCCTTGGGCCTATTGGTTGTGAGGACAGGCATTGACTATAGTGGGGGAATTATTGTTCAGGGGCTGACCCAACAGAGCAGGGTTCTCTTTAGCAGGGCTCTGGTGACTGCTTATTCTGTCCTTTTATTATGTTGTTTGTATAGGCAGCAGAATGCTTTATTGTCTTAGACCCAAGATGAACACTGGGCATGCCAATCCCAGGTTCTCCTGGAGGGACTCTGCCTCAGGCTAAGTTCAGCCACAGCATTTACCCTGCCTGGGGCCACCTGCCATGAGTCACAAAGCAATCTACAGATGCTCATCACCCATGCTGGGCTTAGAAGTGCGTCAAGAGGCCAAGGTGCAAACTGAGGCCAGCTGTTGCTAGTGCCAGGTTAAGAGCTGCTCAGCAAGAGGTATGAGAGACCCCAAAGACAGATGCTGCTTTTTTAGATTTTGTGAATCTTTGAGAAATTTTAGGAAAGTCTGTAGCATAAGCCAAGACAAGCAGTTTGTATAAAAAAGACACTGAAAACAACTTGAACATGCCTGAAAGTTGATTGGGGTAGAGTCTCAGGGAATGATGAAGGTGGGACCACTGATGAAAACTCAAATATGGCAGCCACCTGTGCCTGCACATCAGTATGGGGGAAGGCTTAGTGAAAAAAAACAATGGTTTCTGCCAGCTCCTCCAGCCAGGACAGAGCTGCGCCTCCAGCCTTCACCCTGAGGCTAGACAATTCAGTTTCACCCTGTATGTTCCTGGAGCCTTTGGAGCTGCTACCCAGCACTGGATGGAGCTCAGAGTGAGTGAATCCGTCAGCAGGTATGTCCATGTGTGGGTCTCTTAGAGGAACATCTGGGATTGCAACCACTGTTGTCTCAGTCAGCTACAATCTCTGCTAGTTTTCACAGCCAGAAATTATGGGGACTTTTCTTCTTGGCAGTGGAACCCTGGGTGGGGGAGCATGGTGTGGAGCTGGCACCTCTTGCTCCTCAAGGGGGATCTCCATAGCTAAGGTGTTGCTCCCAATTTTTTACAATTACATGCAGGTATGGGAAAAGCCCATTCCATGTCTCTATCCCTCCTACTACTGTATGATTTTAGTTGTAGGGTTATGGTTCAGTTAGACTTCAGGTGGTTCTCAAACGTGGTGGTTCTATAGTTCAGTTGTAATTTTGATGTAGTCATGAGAGAACGCAAGGTTACCTACTCTATCATCAGAAAGTTCTACTTTTTTGCACTTATATAAACAGATAAAAGAAACTCAAACACACAAATCAAGGGAGTCAATTTATTTCCTTAATAAAACCTGAAACAGATTTGCCAAAGGGAAGATTCATGCTGTTAATATTGTAGTTAAAGATTAAGATAGTTCTCCTACATGGGCAGAAAAATCATTTTAGTATTTATATAAAATGTATTTGTTATAGGTCAGAGAACAGAACAGGCATAAAGACATCAAAAGGCAGCAGAGGGTATAGAAAGATAAGAACGTTCTAGGTCAGTAAGTACTTCAGAACTACAGAAACTTTATATTTAAGGACTCATATGATTAGGGGAAGCAGATTGTGGATCAAAACAGATCTTAGAGGACTTTGAATTCGACCATTGACACAGTTTGTAGTAGAATTCATCACGCCCATATTGGCTTTTAAGAATGTCAAGAAATGCCTATCCAATTTGGAGATCAAACTAGAATTGGTTTATTAGTGCACATATTTGCTGTGAAGGTAAATTTAGTGGGTCTTAGTTTCCAGTCTCCCTTTTAGCTATCTCGCTCAGTTTTGCTTTTGCTCATGGTCCCAGTATCCTTCTGCTGAATGCCTACATGTGTTGAACATTCTTTTAGGTAGTTTTTTATGTTCCTGACTCTCCATGACCAAGAACTTTCAATGTTCTCCAGAAAAACAGCATCAGCCTCACCTAAGTATATATGAGAAATACAAATTGCCCATCCCCATTCTAGACCCATCCAATCAGAAACACTGGGCATGAGGTTCAGTGACCTTTGCCCCTCCAGGTGGTTCTGATGCTTGCTAATCAGGGAACTATAGTAATACATAATAACATCTATTTCTTTATTCTGTCTTTTGTCTTCCAAAGTGACTTCTAGTTACCTGATAAATAATCTATTTTAAAGTACTGATAAAATTAATTTGTGTATCAGAAGCCACAAAATGGAGGCTGCCCTTGTGACCTGGCAAAAGTCACAAATCCAAACCTAAGTTAGCCTGCCCTTATAGGAAGTTTCACTGTTGGGAAAACCTAACATAGCCCAATCACAATTCTCCAACTCAGCTTTAGTCAGCCTAGCTTACCTTAGAAAATAGGACCCTCTACCCTTATAAGGAAGTTATTGACCTCCTAGCCAATCATGCCCTGATTCTGAGTTACCTCTTCCAACATTCTATAAAAACTTTCTCTTGCCCAAAATTGCTTGGGAAGGGTACTCTATATTTTGTGAGGCACTGTATTCCCAAAATTCCTTTTAATGAAAGAACATCATCATTAATAGATTGTTATAATTTTGTCATTTGACAGCATAGCACGCACAACTATAACAGGTCCTCTAATAATGTTAGTTAATTCAATGTTATTTCATTATAACTTTGATGAGATGCCGGAAAATTCATGTTTGTATCAATTACCTTATGGTAAAATTGGTTTTGTTATGTCATTTCACTTAAATTGCAAAACCTATTGACGATGTTAATAATTGAGACATTGTTCATAAGGAAACATCTTGAAGAGTGATTCATAAAACAGCAGATCAGAAATGTGGATTTAGGACTCTTCCATTATCTCTAGCTGTTTTGATTTTATCCCTTGGATATTTCTTTTGAGACAGACCCTAGAAATTTCCTCTGAAAATTCAAAACAAAATCTGGACAAAATTAAATTGAGAAAATACTGAAAAATATAAATTTGATTTTAATCTAGTATCTATTTATTATACATCTACCACAGGCACTGTCCTGTGATAGAATTGGCAGTTATATTTTTAACATAAGCTTATTCTACATAAGAGAAGACTAGAAGCAAAGCTTTAAGAATAAAGAATATAGTAAACAAAGAATGTATTAAGAGAACAAGAAATTTAGTAAATGCTACTTTTCTACCCTGTTATTCTCAAATACTGTTCTGTAGTGATAGTTTTCACTATCTGGATGAGAAAAGTACAGATTATAGATGCATATGGAAAATTAAAAACTGCACTCATGTATCTATTATTCTGATATTGTCTTCTCTACATTTTTAGTCTCAAACTTCACATGAGAAAACAGGCTGCATTTAATGGTACAGATATGTTATTTTGGGTTAGTTAGAATAATTAGATAAAACACTGTTGGAAAAAAAAAAGCAATTATAATTAATTAAGTTCTTTTAGAAATTGTCAGCAGCCTGAGAATGGTATACTCACAGAGAGCTATGAGTTTATGCAAACATTGTCAGATGTCAGGGCTAGATGTTAGTATTTGGAATTTAATTTGAGACAGACTACCTGCATTTGAAATTCTGTCAAGTTGAACTTATCCTTTTTCTAACTGAGCTCCATTTATTCTAGTTTGTATTCACAATAAACAGAATATTAGTGGAAAAAATTTGCAACAAACTATTTCTTATTTTAGGAAATGGTGAAAACAATAGCAATATATTGAAAATGTACTTGGCAAAACAAAAGGTTAGCAACCATATGGTGTCACCGTTCATTTTTTAAAAACAAAACCTTAAAAACAACTGAAAATTGAATTGGTAATAGAGAGCACATTACATTATGTTCTGCAAATAAAGCATACAGCTGTCTCTGCCTCAGTTTCCTTTTTTTTGCAATAAAATTAGTTAATTTTTAGAGAGGCAGTCTGTCCAGATTACAATTGGAGTTTGCATTTTTAAAATCCCGAAGAAGTTTCAACTCTGCAGATATAGATAATTCTATTACACACTTGCATAGCTGTTGAAAATCAATAGAAGTTTGGTATTATAGAGGAAGCCCATGCAGCTTTACCTTTTTGACATGTAATGCCTTCTGACTACCTATTTCTAAACCTTTATTCTAATTTTAGAGGTTTTGCACCCTCAAAGGGCTCCCCTGGCTTCAGGAAATCCTTATTCCATGTGAGAAAAAGTGCACGTAGATTCCACCCATTATTATTATTGTTGAGGTTGTATACAGAGTATGAAAATATACTTATAGATGAATTCTAGGGACGGAAGGAAGGCTATCCCAAGGCGTCTTGCACAGTATTAAACCTTCCGCCTCTCTTCCCAGGCTCTGCTTAGGTTTCCCTCTTTTGTCTTGCTCCTCAGCCTGTTTGCTGTGATAAGAATTCCTCCCTCTAGCAGGAGTTTAGGTAGAGCTATCTTAAGCTTTTGAACACACTAAAGCTCAAAAGAATAATAAACACTGTGAATGATGCAGTCAGGCACTGTAGCTCGTTTCGCACCCCCAGTTTAGTAATGAAATGAGCCAGGTGGGGTTAGTCTGAAAGGGTGTTTTTTCTGTTTGCTTGTTCGTTTTTTTTGTAGAATGGACCACCGTTTTCAGATTGGAGGGAAAGAGGAGGGGCTGATTTGGAAGGACAGAAGGTAGGGGAGAGTATTTTAATAGGCTGGGGATCAGTGAATGAAAAGGATTTAAGGCCAAGGATGGCAGAATCTCTCACTAGGAGAGTCAGAACATGTGTGTTACTTCTTAAACACAAAGACTGAACTGGACACATTTCAACTACAATTGCTGTTCATTGACCGCATTTATAGCAACACACCTAGGACTCACCCAGCACTAGGATAGCTCTTAGCAAACAGGTAAGCTTCATTAATTTTAGATTTCCTGACCTGTTAAATTTCTGTGACACTCAAAAGAGATGCCAACAGAAAAAATTATCTTCACTTAAGCATGTTCCTCCTTTATGCGAACTACTGTATTAACAACAAGAGAGGGGTGATACTGTGTGTGTTATCTTACAGACGTAATGGTATTGGGAAGGAAATAAACTCTTGGTGTCTCCTATCAAAAACTATGGTTGAAAGAAGTGATACCAAGGGGAGACTGTCACAGTACCTCCATGGTCAACATGTTGGACAACCTGGTTTTAAACAGCTGTAATGTATCCTTGATTCATTTGTAACATTATTTCTTCAGCTGTCATTGGAGTTTGTTGTTGATTAAGAGGCACATAATATACACCTCCACATTTACTATAAAGTTTTCTCAGGGCACATGTTTTTTCAATACATTACTGTATTACTTTATAAGGGCATATGTACAACATTTCCTTTAGAATTTAATGTCAAGAGAAATCTGTCATTCCTATGGAACCGGTAGCATGCATATAATCTCATAACTAAAGTAATGCAACTTTTAATGTCTTCCTTTTTGACACATGTTTCCAGAAATCCCAGACACAAATATTAGTAATTATGCTGACCCTGCATATTTTATAGATTTGTTTCCTCATTTCTTTCGACCTTGTATCAATACAGGTAAGTGACATTTCACATAAGAGTCCCTTAATTTTCAATAATATGTTTTCAAATACTTAGTGGAAGAAACCAGGAATGAATTTTTCTATGGAAGCCATTGTACCAGCCTGTGGTTGATAAAAACCTAGCTATGGATTTTTCTTTCTAATGTGTTGTCTTTATAGTCATCTTTTTAAATTCCCTACCTTTGTTTTGATCTATTGAGAGAAAAAAGTTTTCCAGAGAATTAAAATAAGTCGATGTCACAACAACAAGCTAAAAAGTCCCCTGAACTTGGCTGTGGTAGAAAAAAGAAGTGTTTGAAGTTTTGTTTTCTTTTACATTGTTTTGTTTTTAATAACAGGTGAAAGCAAACTGCCAAATTTTAGAGATGTTCTAGATAAGTTCTACTTTTTCTACCAAAACAAGTGCACAAATTTCATGAGTTCCTCTACGAGGGCCTCTGTAAAACAAGAACTCTTGGCCTCACACCAGCCAAGGTCCTAGGCTGGGGTCTAGCTATGATTTAACACTTTTTAAAAAAAGATTTATTTTATTGTATTTGACAGAGGAAGAAAGACAGAGAGAGACAGAGAGAGGGGAGAGGGCCCAGAGCAGTCTCCACAGTTGTGCGTCATTAGTTTTTGACATAGTTTCATTCCACACAGGTGGGTGTGGGGCCATGCAGGGCAGGAACCAGTCTGTGGGCCTCCCACAGGAGAGGTACACCCCCAGGCAGGAGCCGAGCCAAACTGGGTTAGGAAGCACACCCAGTTTAGCATATGGGTGTGCACGGGCCAGCGCTGGGACTTGATCCTTAGACCCTGGGGCTGCAATGTGAGCGCTTAACCCGCTGTGCCATTCCAGCTTCCCCCGAGGCTGGGAGGTCTAAGGAGCCTCTACTTTTCTGTGGTAATATGGAAGCAGTTTATAGTTGGATGAGAAAAAAATTACATCTTTATTTTTACTAACCTCAA